>ML776731.1:123024-186403 GCA_009831015.1 Picea engelmannii
TTTTGCAAACTAATGAAGGAATTTTTCTTTCCCAGTCTAAGTATGCTTGTGACCTTCTTCATCGCTTTCACATGGACGATTATAAACCAACCCCTTCTCCCTTCCAGTCTGGAGTCAAGCTTTCTGCCACTTGTACTTCTCCTGAGGTTGATGCCACCCTGTATGGTCAGTTAGTTGGTAGCCTCTTATACTTGACTCATACCCATCCTGATATTTCCTTTGTTTTTGGTCTTGTTGCCTGATATATGCAAACACCCCATGAAAGCCATTGGAAAGCAACTAAAAGGATACTTCTCTATGTTCGTGGTACTGTTCAGTTTGGGATACATTATAGTTTAGGGGGGACTCCCTTATTGGTTGGTTTGACTGATTCAGATTGGGCTGGTGACCCCGATGATCGGAACTCTACTACAGGTTATGTTTTTAGCCTTGGTTTAGGACCTATCACTTGGGCCTATAAAAAACAACAGGTTATTGCACTTTCTTCAGCAGAAGCAGAGTACTGAGCAGCAGTAAATGCAAGTCAGGAAGCCCTGTGGCTTCGAAAGATCCTTCAGAGTTTGGATTCCAGCACCAATGTCCGACTAGACTTTTGTGTGACAATCAAAGTGCCATCAAGCTCACCAAAGACCCAGTTCAACATCAGCGTAGCAAACACATCGAGCTACACATGCACTTCATCAAAAAGCTCATTCATGATCAAGTTATTGAAGTGCTATTTTTCCCTACAAAAGATCAAGTTGCATACATTTTCACAAAGTCTCTTACAGAAGCGAAGTTTTCCAAACTTCGATCTATGTTAGGAGCTCAGGAAGTTGTCATTAAGGGGGGATAGGCTCTAATGCCTCCTTCCTTCTCCTATTGTGTCATTATTGTAAATCCTTCAATCCTATCCCAAGTTGTTCTTAAGGGGGGATGTTAGGATATTTAGACACTTAGGAGTTAGTTAATATCTACTTGGTCTAATATGTCGTTAGTAAAAGTGTGTTTCTTTAGTATGCATTAGTATGCATTTGTAGTTAGGAAATCCGACGGTCATGATATGTTCCCGACATAGAGTGATCCGACAGTTCATACTCTCCTCGATCTTAACGACCATTGAGCCATGGCTTAACAACCGATTGGTCTATGATCTCTATTTAAAGAGCATGGAGGGTCATTTGCCGATGATCGATTGTGAGAAACTCTCTTGTAAAATCTCTCTGTAATCTTTTTCTTTGCATTAATAAACTGCTCCAAGTGGACACGTTGGCTGGGGCCGTGGATGTTTCCCTGTAGAGGTTTTACCACGTGAAAATATCGGTGTGTTGATATTTGATATGGTTATGTGAGTGGTTACTGAAGGTGTTCGTCCTTTGTTGGAATACCTGTGTTGTCGAACACAACAGGCAGTAACAGACACACAAAAAAGGCAGTAACAAACACAGGAAGAAGGCAGTGACAGATGAAAAACTTAGGCAGTGACTCGGGATGAGTCAAGATGTCAGTGTTGGGAGCCTGCTGGGAACATGCCCATTTTGGGGGAAAGGCACGATGTGGAGGAAATATAGTTGGCAGGGATGCATGTGAGGCACACATGCAAGAAGATGGGAAAGAAAGACAACTGGTAGGAAAAGGAGTGGACAAAAGGAAAACGTGCATCCGGAGGAGGAAAGCATGCAAGGCCAACATGCAAGAAGATCTAACTATGTTAGGGTTTTGATAAGAGAATGTAATGGATGATGAGCAAAAAAAACATATAAATAGATACCTAGGAGGTCTAGGTGGGGGAGTTCTTCTTATTGAGTGTTACTCACATGAGAAGGAGTAACTGGTTTGTAACATGACTATAATTTGATCTTGTCTTGTAATATTTTGAGTTGTAGAGGGTCAGAAGGGTAGATATTGAGGTTTATATCATAGGCTGGGGATCCTGGTGTGATCTAGTCTACCTCATAATATATGTCGACCCGACTAAGGATGAGTTGTAAAGCGCATGACGTTATAGTTTTGGAACCACCATAATAAAAGATCTTGAGAGCCAGATATTTGTGGACATAGCCCAGGAGGGGCTGAACCATGGTAACACTTGTGTTATGTGATTGGAATTTTGTGTCCCTTTTACTGTCAATAAGTAGGTGTTAGAATGATGTATGAATGAATTAGTGCATCTAATTACACTACATGCTTGATGAGAATGATAGTATATTTCTCTAATAATTAGATAGAATTCACAGAGCGCAATTCACAGATCCCCATTCAGTCCTAGACTACAAGAATTTGAGCATTGCAGTCACCCATTAAGACTATCTCGGGTGAGACTGCGCAGTGCACTTTGTGTGTTGCGCTCTCTTCTGGTTTACCAGGAGGGCCGATAGTTTTATAGGCTTTGTTGGATTCCTAGTAGATCTGAACCTGGGTCAAATCATGTTAAAGGTATAACTAATATAAGCAACCAACACCCTATGTACTACCATTCTTCTCAAATATTCACCACTAGCCCCTATTATGAACTTTCCATCCAAACCCCTACTTGTCCATTTTGCATTTCCAACCACTAGATTGACTAGTGCTACCATCTCACAACTAGTTCCTTTATGCAGAGGATCTTGTCCTAATATTGTTTTCTAAAACTTTCAATATTCATAGTTTTGTAGCATGCACTACTCTAGCTAAATATCGATACTCCCCATTTTATGACCCAACCAATCTTGAAATATCATTATCATTGATTGACATTTCGTCATTCTAAAATATTATTTTATTTCATATTTGTAAAACTCTTTCCCACCCATGGATTTGCTCAAATTTAAATACCTCTATTCACCTCATTGAGTGATTCATTATGAATAACTACTTGGCCACTCAAGGCCACTCTACTCCAAATGTAATACTACACTCCTCGATTTGCACCTGTACCCTCCTTTTGTCGCGCACTTTGATAATAGAGGAAACTTTCTTGTTCATAGTACTTTTAAACAAAAGTTTTTATATCATATCTAACAATTTATTTTTCTTTCATTCCTATGCTTTCACATAGACATGACTCATCCACTGCATGCTTCACAACTCATCTCATGACATGCTTTTTCATTCTCTTGTAGCAAGCGTGTAGCCTTCACTATATTTCTACCTTCAAGGCTATGAAGTCCCTCTTAACTCCTTGTGCATGCAGATGGAATTACTCACCTATCGGCTTCATGATTAATGTGAGAATATCTATTGATTTCCCTTTTGCAAACCATTCAAACTCTATATAAATGAATATTAATATTCCTCTTCTCTTCTTTATACCTTTTTCAACCTTGCATCAACTTCTCTACAACATTGCACTTCCCTCTTCCAGCTCTTTGATGCTTCAACCAATTGTACAACCTTGACCTACTTCCCTATCCTATGGACCTTAGGATTAATCTATAAAATACCCACATAATTATCAATTTTGGAATTCTTATCCTCTTTGTAGTAATCCCTTTACACAACACTCTTTGCTAGAGTGCTCCTCTGCTTATTAACAATGCCCTATTAATAATCAAGCCCCTTTTTTTTTCTAAGATAACGCACTTGAAACATGATTCTATACTTATGTATAGAAAATATCACTATTTTTAAGACTCTTCCTTACCCAACCATCACCTCTTGCACTCACCTCTATCATATGGGAAAGTTTCTCCAAGTCTTGACATTATTTGTAAAAATATTCACCTTGAGTAGTTACATGGTTCATGAAATCCAATTTCACTTTTTCCTACAACTTTATTGAGCAACTCAATGCACCCGCATAGAACTTATCTCTTCTATCATTTTTTCTTGTTGATTACCCTCCAATGACCATACTTATGCCTCAATCTAGTTAACTAGCCAAGAGTTATGGATTTCTCATTTTTTTCCATTTTTACTCAATGGTGCCCTTCAAGTTCACCAATAACCTTTTTTATGATTCGTTGATAATTATTTGGATCAAAAATAAATTATGAATGGATATCACGATTCCTATATCCAATATATTTCCACTGAATACTTTCTTTCTCGATTCTCAACACTAAGAATTTTTTTATAGTAAAATGAATATTGTCAATTTACCCCTTTTTGTTCACCTCTCCCTGGAGAAAATAATCTCAAACACCAACATTGGCCACCTACAGAGATAATTGTGTTAGGAACCAAGGAAATTTTTCTACATGATAGAGATAATAATTATAACAATAAACTCACAACAAATTTCATATTTCAAACTGATGCTCCAGTGAAAAACTACAACAATCTGGTAATGAAAACTTTTCCCTTTTTCACTTTCTCATGACCTAGCAATTTTATCCCTATTTATCCATCCCTACACCAAATCCTTTGGGATTTTGAAAAAATCTCAATTGGGTATTCCCTAAGGATTGTATATAAAGAAGAGAGGTCATTTTGACATTACGCATTATGTAGAGTGTGTGGAGACATGATGAAGCAAGCATAATTGAGTCTTCACTTGTGCTAGGAGGATTGGTGATCTCAACAAAGGGGAAGTATGTAAGGCGATGAATCTGAACCTAAAGAGAGAGGCAAATAAGGTCACACATGTGGAGTGAATTTTTTCGTACAATACATGGTTTGCAGGAGGACGAAACACATATATATGGATTGTAGACAAATGAATCGTGTATAGGGTATACACAGTTTGTAGGAGAGAAAAAAATGTAACCAATTGGTGAATTGTGTATCTAACTTTTTGGGCAGGTACAAATATGTACAAGCTGACAGGTGATGTCAACATGTTGTACAGGTGGTCTACATTAGATTCCTGTGTAGAGGATATTTCCAGAATATTATTGAGGTTTGATTCTCTGATTCGTATGGTTATTGGAGAAAAAGGTTGTTCTTAGTTTTGGTGACTTTGGAGGACAAGGTTGTCCTAATATTTTGGTGATATTATATTGGCTGGGAGGGATGAATTTTCCCTTGGTATTTCTAATGATAACAAGATTACATAATTGAATTTTTGTCTCATGTGTATTGACGTTTCATCTCTGATATTTGTGTTTCCATTGCATATGTTTTCAGTCAATAATTTTAGTGTAAATTTGTTCAGTGATAAAAACTAGGGTTTTAGTATTAGATCACTGGGAAGCGATTTTCAGATCTGAAATTAGTCACATAGAGTTACATGTGAAAATTGACATGGAATCAGAGCTTTGGATATGAAGAGAATGAGATAATCTTTGAGACACATTTTTGGATACAACACTAGAGGAGTGTTGCTCTTATTATTGTTCTTGTTTCAGGTAGGTCGTAGTTGATAGATTTGATAGGAAGCTATAGTGACACTTGTAGGTGGAAAAAACTTAGATGGTATCTGGTTTGATACTTGGAGTAGACTATCCAAAATAAGAGTTGTGTACCATTTTATCTTGGTGGTGTGGCACGTTGGGTGTTCTAGTGGACTAGTGGAGAGACAAGATCACAAAATATGTTGTGTGGTATATTTCCAACTATGTATGAATTTTGATGGTGAGATACGATGGGTGCATCACGGGTGATTTGGAATGAACAATATGGCTTCATAAGTTTGGCAGGTTGACAAGATAAAATCTTCATCAGGCTGGAGAGTTTGACATTTTCAAGGTATGATGATTTATGAGGTATTTGACCTAGGAGGATGAGGACACTTTCAAAGATGAGTTGTGGTGGTGTAGAGTGGACTAGACCAAGTGTCCATATATAACTTGGGACTGTTTAGAGAGAGGACACATGTTCAATTGCATTATAGGTATGCACAAAGCGTTTTGTGACTTGGATGAAGGAATTGGAAATAATTTCATTGGATGATCATGACTTGGGTAAGAAAAAGGATTTCCTTAGAGGGTTCCATGGTTCTTATCTAGTGAGAGCCACTAAAGTGAGATAGGGGAACATGATTTTTTCATGAGTTTCATAGTGTCTGAATCAAGTGTGTATGCAGACCCTAATATGAAGACCAGACATATAGTTTAGGGATCTCAACCAGTGGTATTTCAGATGGAGTCAAGGTGTTTGTTGCGAGGGGAAAATGTGTTATTGGCGCCAGGAGTGAGTTTTCAAACTCAGTTCTTGAGGATTAGGGCTATTCATTTTTATTCCAGGATGGACATGTGTTATTGGACGTTGAGTTGGTCTTCCCAGGTTTTGGGAGCCTTTTGTGTAGGGAATCTGTGCACAAGAGACATTTCCAGGGTTTGATAGGATATGGACTAATTGTATCAACGAGGAGACTTTTTTGGTGTCCATGGAGGATACATATGGTTTTTTTGTCATGATTATGGTAATTTTGCTTCACAGTATCTACAATGGAGGGCAAGGGAAAGAAGCAAATATGCATCAACAATAGATGTTCATGAGGTTGCAGACAAGTTCCAGAGGGAGATCTAGTTGGTCTCCACCCTTTCATTTACAATGATATAGGAGGATCTTGATGGCCACCCAACTATTCCAATTGGCTCAAAACAATCTTTTGGAAACTTACTCTTTTTAGCAATTTTTCGGATCCCAAACCTCCGAGGCCATTTTGAGGGCCTAAACAACGTTTTTTCATGATTGAAAACCTCAATGGAAACCAAATACTTTGCTTGAGCATGTGAAATGAATCTCCTCATCAATACATTTACAATGAGCTATCGTGCGCCCCAAACAGAGATCGTATGCCAAATCTACACCCCCAGGAATTTGATACACAACTACCCAAAATGGGGTCCACAAAACTGTTGGATTTTCATCTTCCGGGGTTATGGTTTTGTATTTTATTTATGTTAAAAATTCCTTTGGAGCCTCATTTTAATAATCATATTCTTTGGAATGAACATATCCATCACATCTCTTCTCAGAGATAAGTTTCCACCATTCTAGCAAGTCTTTCACTCTATAATTTTACATTTATGTACATTTCATTCATTAATAGAAATTATGCATTTTTGTATATATATTCCTCTTTTTATATACATATGATATATATATGTTACATTATTGGATATCTTATATATCTCTATACATTTATTTATTATATATTCACTCTCATTTTGTGCCAAAAATAATCTTGATCAGTGGTATTAGAGAAAGCTGCTCTTGATCGTTTTTCAGTGCATGGACCCGACGAGGTCCGAGTATAGAAATTTGGGTCTCGAACTTGTCTCTCTTGAGGAAAATAGATCTTACATGCCCAATAAACCATCCACTAATAAATAAAATAAATATGAAAGAGAAAAATATTCTATTAATCTGCTCCTTGAGAAAACTTTCACACAACAGAGGGACAAAATGACGGAGAATTTTTCCCACATCCTTAAATTCCTGTCGATAACATCAGGGCCGTCTTCATCAAGAGACCACTTTGGAGGCACCTCTCCTGTCAAGTTACATGTTAATTTTGATATTCACGTATTTAAAGGTTAGATCGATGCATATGCCCTAGAAAAATGGTTAAATCTACTAGAAGGTTATTTCTTTGTTAACAATTTTTACGACAGGGAAAATATTACCTTTGCACTCCTTAAGGCTCTCCCCCATGTCAAACATTGCTGGGAAATTTACTGGGATAAAATTTCCATAGAGGAGTCTAGAATATATGGGGTTGATCCCACTTGGGATTTTTTTGTGGATGCGGTCAAGGAAAAATATTACCCTATTGGTAACTATGATGACCAGTACATGAGATGGACCACATTGCAGAAAGAGAGGGGGAAAATAGTTTCATAGTTCACAAATACTTCCCATACATTTCACATCAAGATAGGTATCAAATACTCTAAGCGACATCTGGTTTTGAAATAATGTGGGGCTCTGCATAGGTACATCCAAACCAAAAAGGATTTCTTGGACATCTCATAACTCGAAAATGACTATCGATATGATATCAAAATCGAGAAGAAATTTAGGCAACAAAAAAAATGGGAGTCTGGGTCTACAAATCCACAACAAAAAAATTATGGTAAAGATGACCATAATAACCAACCTCTAAAAAACCAGTCCAAGCCATAGGAAAAGAAGGGTAACATAAAGACGAAGAATGACACTTGAAAGTGGTGTGATTTACACAAAATCCCCTGGCACAACATTGACAAATGTCGCTAAAAACAATCATTTGTGGTTGAGATCAAAGAAAATGAGACGAACCCTGATTCAGAATCTGATTCAAAAAATAATGGGAGAAGAGAGATTATCGACACAAACCCCACTGTTACTATCGCAACTACAATAATTCAACCAAAAGAACCAACAGATCCTAAATAGAGAGAGCACGTTTTTCATTCACATATGTGGGTGAAGGGGATCCCACTGCATTTTATTGTTGATAGAGGAAGACAAAAGAACCTCATATTAGTTGAGGTCATCAAACAATTGGAATTGTTGACCCACACTTGCAACCATACAACACCAGGTGGCTTCTCCGAGGAATAGATTTTTGTGCCAACTAGCAGCGTTGATTGTCATACAAAATCTATCCCTTCAAGGATGACATATTATGTGATGTTTCCCCACTGGATGTTTGTGACGTTCTTTTAGGCCAACCATATATGTCGAAGAACCATGCTATTTATGAGTCTCAACCCCGTAGTGTCATTGGTACTCTGGGGGTAATTTCTACAGGATACCAGAGGTAGCTCCAACTATTGTCCCCCTAAAATGGTTCCGCAAGGTAATATATCATACTAAAAAATTTAGCCTCTTCACAATCTGTTCAAAAGATGAACAGAAGGACACTGCAACCATTGCAGTGTTTGCACAAGACCTTTCTTTCCAACATAAGCAGATTGTAGAAGAGAAAGAAGATATTGTTTCTTCACCTAAAATGGTACCTACACACTTCCCAGCTAAGACAAGATACAAAAGGTTGGTTGAATAGATTCAACTCCTCCAACAATAGGTTCATGACAATCTTCAACAAGCTAAGCAACACAACTTCTCCAAGAAGGCAAGCAACTCTTTAAGATTCAGATTCAACAAACACTTTCCTCTATCCCTCGGAAACTCAATGCAATGGAGACCATTAATTCATAAGGAGCGATAATTTATCTAGTAGGATATTAGTGGCCACCCACCTATTCCAACTGGCTAAAAATAGTATTTTGGAAACTTACTATTTTTTGCAATTTTTTGGCTCCCAAACTTTTGAAGCCATTTTGAGGGCCTAAATTATGTTTTTTCACAATCGATCACTTCAATGATGGCCTATGAATCTAATTGATATTGTGAAATGAATCTCCTCGTCAATACCTTTCCAACGAGCTATCTTTCACCCCCCAAAAGGATCGTATTCCAAAGTTACGGCCCCAGGAAGTTGATACACCAAACTACCCAAAACAAGGTCCACAAAACTGTTGGATTTTCATCTTAAGGGTTAGGGTTTTCGATTTTATTTATGTTAAAAATTCCTTTGGAGCCTCATTGTAATAATAATATTCTTGTGAATAAGCATAGCGATCACATCTCTTCTCAGAGATAAGTTGCCACCATTCTAGTGAGTCTTTCACTCTGTAATTTTACAGTTCTGTACATTTCATTCAATAATAGAAATTGTGTATTACTGTATATATGTGCCTCTTGTATATACCTATGATATATCTCTGTTATATTATTGGATATATTATATATCTTTGTACATTTATTTATTATATATCCGTTGTCATTATGTGCTAAAAATAATCTGGATCAATGGTATCAGAGCATGCTACTCTTGATCGTTTTTCAGTGCATGTCACCGATGAGGTCCGAGTATAGAAATTTGGGTCTCAATCTTGTCTCTCTTGAGAAAAATCACTCTCACACGCCCAAGAAACCCTCCATGGTGGACTACAATAAAGACAATAGAGAGGAAGATTTTATTAATCAGTTACTTGAGCAAGCTCTCACGTGAGATAGGGAAAAAATGATGGATCATTTTTCCCAAATCCTTCAACGCCTACCGATAAAAGTAGGTGTGTAATCATCAAGTAGACCCTTGCACCTATTCTTTCAAGGTACAAATTAATTTTGATATTCCGATATTTGAAGGTTAGATCGATGCATATGTCCTAGAAAAATTGTTAAATCTACTAGAAGGTTATTTCTCCGTTAACAATTTTTTCGACAGGAAAAATATCACCTTCACAATCCTTAAGATATCTCCCCCATGTCAAAATTTGGTGGGAATCTTACTAGGAGAAAATTTCCACATAGGAGTTTGGAATATATGGGTTCGAGCCCACTTGGTATTTTTTTGTGGATGTAGTCAAGTAAAAATATGTCCCTATCGGTAACTATGATGACCAATACATGAGATGGACCAAACTATGGAAAGAGAGGTGAAATATAGTTCCAGATTTCAAAAATAATTTGCATACCTTGCGCACCAAGCTAGGTATCAAAGACTCCGAGCAGAATCAGGTTCTAAACACTACGGGGCTCTACATAGGTACATACAAAATGAAATGGATTTCTTGTATGTCTCATCATTGGGAACTGCATATCAATATGCTGTCAAAATCGAGAAGAAACTTAGGAACCAAAACAAACAAGAGTTTGGGTTTGCAAATCTGCAACAACCAAAGTATGGTAAAGACAACCATAAAAACCAGTCCAATCGATATGAAAATAAGGGTAACAGAAAGACGAAGAAGGACACTGGAAATGAAACCCTTCAAGGATGAGGTATTATGTAATGTTTCCCCACTGGATGTCAGTGATGTTATTTTGGGCCAACCATATATGTGGAAGCGCCATGCTATTTATGAGTCTCGACCTCGTAGTGTCATTGTTACTCTAGGGGATCATCTCTACAGGATACCAAAGGTAGTTCTGAATAATTTCCCACTAGAACAGTGCCACAAGATACAAAATTCATCCTCTTCACAATCTATTCAAAAGGTGAATAGAAGGACACTGCAACCACTGCAGCCTTGGCCCAAGACTTTTCTTTCCAATAAAAGAAGATTGTAGAAGAGAAAGAATATATTGTTTATTCACCTACATTGGTACCTACACACTTCCCACTCAAGAAAGGATATGATAGGTTGGTTGAGCAGATTCAAATCCACCAACAATAGGTTCATCATAGTCTTCAACAAGCTAAGCAACGTGACTTCTCCAACAAGGCAAGCAAGTCACCAAGATTTAGATTCAACAAACGCTTCCCCCTCTCCCCCGAGAGCTCAAAAAAATGGAGACCATTGATTCCTAAGGAGGGATTATTTATATAGGAGTATCTCTATGTCCACCCACCTATTCCAACTGGCTCAAAACTGTTTTTTTGCAACTTACTATTTTTAGCAGTTTTTCAGGTCCCAAACTTCCAGGGCCATTTTGAGGGGCCTAAACGATGTTTTTTTACGGTTGAGAAGCTCAATGATAAATGGAAACTTTTATTTATCCTATGAAATTATTATACTCATCAATACCTTTCCAACGATCTATCGTGCACCCCAAACAAAGATCGCATGCCAAAGTTATGCCCTCGAGAAGTTGATAAACAAAGCTACCCAAAACAGGGTCCACAAAATTGTTGGCTTTTCAACTTAAGGGGTTAGGGTTATTTATTTTGTTTATGTTAAAAATATCCTCATTTTAATAATTATATTCTTTCAAATGAACATAGCTATCACATCTCTTCTCAGAGATAAGCTACCACCATTCAAGCTAGTCTTTCACTCTGTAATTTTACAATTCTGTACATTTCATTCATTCATAGAAATTGTGTATTACTATATATTTGTTCCTCTTGTTATATACATCTGATACGTCTCTTCTATATTATTGGATATATGATATATCAATATACATTTCTTTATTATATATCCGCTCTCATTTCGTGTCTAAAATAATCCAGATAAGTGGTATCAAAGCAGGCTACTCTTGATCATTTTCATTGCATGTCGTCAACGAGGTCCGAGTATAGAAAGTTGGGTATCAAGATTGTGTATCTTGAGTAAAATAACTCTTCCACTCCCAAGAAACCCTCCATGGCGGAAGAAAATAAAAATGACAAAGGAAAATTCTATTAATCTGTTGCTTGAGCAAGCTCTCATGCGACAGAGGGTCGAAATGATGGATATTTTTTCCCAAATCCTTCAATGCCTACCGATAATAGTAGGAACGTATTCATATAGAGACCACTTTGGAGGCACCTCTCCTTTCAAGGTACAAGTTAATTTTCATATTCCTGTATTTGAAATTAAGATCAATGCGAATTCCCTAGAACAATGGTTAAATCTGCTACAAGGTTATTTCTTTGTTCTCAATTTTTCTAATATGGAAAATATCACCTTTGCACTCTTTAAGGATCTCCCCCATGTCAAAAATTTATGGGAAAATTATTGGGAACAAAGTTCCATAGAGGAGTTTGGAATATATGGGGTCGATCCCACTTGGTATTTTTTTGTGGATGCGGTCAAGGAACAATATTACCATGTTTATAACTATGATGACCAGTACATGAGATGGACGACATTGCAGCAAGAGATGGGGCCAAATAGTTCCATAGTTCACAAATACTTTCCTTATATTATGCACCAATCTAGGTATCAAAGAATCTGAACAACATTTGGTTTTAAAATACTGCGTGGCTCTCCATAGGTACATCTAAATGGAAATGGATTTCCTGGACATCTCATCACTGGGAACTCCCTATCGATATGCTGTCAAAATCGAGAAGAAATTTATGCACCAGAATAAACTGGAGTTCGAGTATGCAAATACACAACAACAAAAGTATGTTAAATACGAACATAACAAATACCCTCCAGAAAACCAAACTAATACACAAGAAAAGAAGGGTAACAAAAAGACGAATAAGGACACTGGAAAGTGGTGCAATTTTCACAAACGTCCTTGGCACAACACTGATGAATGTTGCTCAAAACAATCATTGGTGACCAATATCAAGGAAAATGAGTCAAACCTTGATTCATAATATGATTCAAAATATAATGGGAGAAGAAAGTTCATCGACGTAGAACCCATTGTTACTGTCGCGACCTCAACAATTTAACCAGAAGAAATAGTAGATCCTAAAGAGGGGGGAACACCCTTTTCATTCACAAATATGAATGAAGTGGATCCCACTACAATTTATTGATGATAGAGGAATCCATAAGAACCTCATCTCGGCATAGGTCGTCAGACAATTGGGATTATTGACAACACCACACCCCCAACCATACAACATTATGTGGCTTCACTAGGGATGAGATCTCTCTATCGACCAACAGTGTCAATTTTCATACAACATCTATCTTTTCAATGATGAGGTATTATGTGATGTTTCCCCAATGGATGTATGTGATGTTCTTTTGGTCCAACCATATATGTGGAAGCACATGTTATTTATGAGTCTCAACCCTGTAGTGTCATTGTTACTCTAGGGGGTAATCTCTACAGGATACCATAGGTAGTTCCGATTACTTTTCCACCAAAATAGTGTCGCAAGATAATCTATCATACTGCAAAATTCAGCCTCTTCGCAATCTGTTCAGAAGGTGAACATAAGGAAACTGCAACCATTGCAGCCTTGGCCCAAGACCTTTCATTCCAACAGAAGCAAATTGCAGAAAAGAAAGAAGATATTTTTTCTTCACCTACAATGGTACCTACAAACTTCCTAGTCAATCCAAGATACAAAAGTTTGGTTGAATAGATTCAACTCTTCCAACAATAGGGTTGTGACAGTCTTAAACAAGCTAAGCAACGTGACTTCTCTGGCAAGGAAATAAATTCACCAAGCTTCAGATTCAAAAAATGCTTTCCCCTTTTGCCAGGGAACTCAATGAAATGGAAATCATTGATTCCTAAGGAGGGAGTATTTATCTATGAGGATCTCAGTGGCCACCCACCTATTGCAACTAGCTCAAAAAATGTTTTTGGAAACTTACTATTTTTAGCAGTTTTTCAAGTCCCAAACTTCTGGGGCCATTTTGAGGGCCTAAACAACATTTTTTCACAATAGGTCACCTCAAATATAACAAAATACTATGATTGGGCCTTTTAAATGAAGTTGATTGTAAATACATTTCCAACAAGCTATCGTGCATCCCAAATGAATATCATATGCCAAAGTTACTCCCTCGGGAAGTTGATACACATTACTACCTAAAACGAGGTCCACGCAATTGTTGGATTTTCATCTTCTGGGGTTAGGGTTTTGGATTTTATTTATTTTAAAAATTCCTTTGGAGCCTCATTTTAATAATCATATTCTTGTGAATAAGCATAGCCATCACATATCTTTTCATATATAATGTTCCACCATTCCACTGAGTCTTTCAATCTGCAATTTTATTGTTCTGCACATTTCATTCATTAATATAAATTGTTTATTACTGTATATATGTGCCTCTTGTTATATACATATGATATATCTCTGTTATATTATTGGATATCTGATATATCTCTGTACATTTCTTTAATATATCTTCACTCTCATTTCATTCCAAAAATAACCCGGATCATTATTATAGTTCCCAGTAGGGGGACTTGGTTGGTGGATAGCACAACATATTTCCATATGATAGGTACTAGAGAGTTGTTTGACACTTTCATATATAATGGCTCAAATTTTTGTGTGGGGGTTTGCATGGGATTCAAACATGGAGTACAAGGATATGGTACAATATCGTTTCGATTGGATTCAAAAGAGATGTTGAGGGTGTCAAATGTGTTATGGGTTCCAAAATGCAGGGGGATTTTCCTCTCATTTTCAGAGATTGAGAGGAAGGGGTACCCCATATTATTTCATTATGGCCATGCATTATTTGTTCCTAGATGATATAGCTTCATATCAACAATGATTATTGGAGTTAGAGAGGGAAACCTATATAGGTTGAGGGGCCATCCTATGAGTGTTGTGGCTAGACAGAGTAGAGAGATGGATGAGGAGGGAGAAAATAGATCCACAACTGGTGAAAAGGGTAGATCTACTAGTGATACAAGCTTATAGGGAGCCAAATTTCAGAGGGAATTATCCCTCAGGATCCAGTGGGGAGAGAAGCCTCCTAGGACTATGCAGAGGATAGTGGAAAAATAACAAGTAGCTATGGAGATTGTGCATATTCAGAGGGATTCTAACTTCAGAGGGATTCAAGAGACTTAGAAGGAATCTAAATTCAGAGGGATTCAAGAGGCTCAGAGGAAGATTCAATTGTTTAGTGGGAACCAACCTTTAGGTACATATGGGAGAGAGTCACATTTCATACTTTCAGGATGGTGTCATAGGTTGATATGGCTAGGCAGGTTGCACATGAGGTTCAATGGTAGGAGGCTTATAGGATCATGGTGTCTTCCAAGATGGAATCATGCCATATAGTAGGATTTGATTCATTGACTGAGGATAAAGCCAGTCATGAGGACTGGAGAAAATATTTTCTTTGCTGATAGAGCGAGCACCTAATTAGATGGATTGGAGAGAAGTTGTGGTAGAGGTTTCAGTGTGAGAGATAGAGCTACTTCCTTGTGATGATGGAAGATTGAATGCCTCCCTCACTAAGAATGAGTTTTTATGATTTTGTAGCATAGGGAGGCATTACCATTTGTGAAGTGTGGTGAGAATACCTTCCTCTCTAAGAGGGAGTGTTGATTTTGTTAGCTTTGACAAGTATTCTCACATGACCCTAGGTGTTGGGCATGTGGAAATCATCATGGGAACCACATCACACTTTTGGATTGGTCAAAGCACCCTTGTATTTGAGTGGGGGATTCATGAGTATGGTGATGGGATTTATGGGCTTGTGTTGGGGCTTCAAACCTACAATGAAATCCTAATTTGATGTTAACTTGTGGAGGGGATTCTATGTTGACCCCTAAGGATTGTGTATAAATAAGAGAGGTAATTGTGACGTTAAACATCATATAGAGTGTGGGGAGACATGATGGAGCTATCATAAGTGAGTTTGAACTTGTGTTAGGAGGATTGGTGATGTCAATGAATTGGAATTCTATAAGGTGGTGAGTTTGGCCCTAAAGAGAGAAGTGAAGAAGGTCGCACATGTGGAGTAGATTTTTTGTACAATACACAGTTTGTTGGAGAATGAAGCACTTATATACACGGGTTGTGGACAGTTGAATCACATATAGGTTACATGTAGTTTGTAGGATAGAAAACATCGTATGTACGTGGGTTTCCAATGAGTGAATCGCGTATCTGATTTTATGGGAAGGTACAAATCCATATAGGTTGACATATAACGTCAATAGAACATACATGTAGTCTACAATAGATTCATGTGAAGAGGATATTTCCAGGATATTGTTGAGGTTTGATTGTCTAATTTTTATGGTCATTGGAGAACAAGGTTGTTCTCAATTTTTGTGACTTTGGAGGACAAGGTTGTCCTCATATTTTGGTGATATTGTATTGGTTGGGAGGGTTGGTTTTTACCTCAGTATTTCTGATGATAACAATATTACAAAACTGAATTTGTGTCTCATGTGTATTGATGATTCATATATGATATTTTTGTTTCCACTGCATATGTTTTCAGTCAATAATTTCAGTGTAAATTTGTTCACTGATAGAATCTATGCTTTTATTGTTAGATCACAAGAAATCAATTTTCAAATATGAAATTAGTCACATAAATTTGCATGTGAAAATTGACAACAAATTCACCCTTGACCACGCTCTGGATTATTAGCTATGACCCATACAAGTTTAAAATGTTTTATATTTTTAGTCATGTATGATGAATGTGTCTTCTTTCTCTTCATTCACATTTTTACATACCTAGATTTCAAACTTGGATCCATGGATGTCTTCTATGGTTCATAAGATTTCCATATACTGCTCTTATGGCCCAAACAAACTTATGAGTACGGAGTTATGTCATCTGGAAGTAAATTGGTAGTGAAATTTTACCTTCACCATTTCATCTATAACTTTCTCATACGAGCTGTGTTTTACGAATACAATAAATTGTTCAAAATCTCTCCTCAAGATATTTTACTTAAGATGTAAATACTTTGTGTGGTGCCTATGACACTTACAATATAAAAAATTATAACTTCTAAAAATGTTGTTTAGGGCCTCAAAATAGCTCTACAAGTTCATGGCCTTCAAAATCCCAAAAAAATCCTAGAAAAATGACTATTTTATGATTATCATAGCCTTTAAATCCGAGTCCTTGATCTCAAATTGGGTAAAATATCAGTTGTTGACCCACTAAACCTTCCCCAGGCCCGTAGAAGAATTTCCACCATCGATAGACAAATTAAAACAATCTGGACCATTGATTCGAACTCTATCAATGATCAACGTTTTCCTTTGGACACACACAACACTTTTCTAAAAATTTCAACCTAACCATTAGCCATTGGCCCTTTCCTTTGGAAAGTGATTTGCAATACACCACTAAACTGATCGATCTAACCATCAACCAATGGCCATTGGTGATTCTCGTTAGTCGATGAAACACCTTACCAATTCAGTTGACTTGACCATCGACCATCGACCATTCCTATTAGCTGACAAAAATACTTCCCCGATTCAACCAACCCAACCATAAACCATCAACCATTTCTTTTTTGACGTGGAAAATATACTTATGTGGCATGACATATGGATGTTGATGTGGCATGACACATCATCGCGAGATGTCAACTTGGCTGACATGGCATGAAACGTGGATTCTAATATGGAATGACACATCATAACCCTATATCCTTCATCGACCATTGAAAAATTATTTTGGATGAATCGACACCTCGCCAATTTTGTCGACTCCCAACCATTGACCATCAATTATCGACACTTTCTCTTTCTTCATCAATACACTTTTCTAAAATATCCAACCCAATAATTTGTGTTGATTATTTATCTTGGTGACGAAAACACTTCACCAAATTTTCTGACCCAACCATCGGTCATCGAATATTTATGTTGGAAACTAAATCACTTCTCCAATTTCACCAAACCAACTATCATTCGTTAGTGAACTTTCTTGGTCAACTCTAACACTTTAAAATTCTCAAACAAATCCTAAATGAATTTGAACTGTTGATATTCCATTCCGAATGATATTTACTATTGATCCATCAAAATTATCCCAACTTTGTCGATGAGTCTTGACCATCGATTTGATCTATTTTCCAAGATTTGAAAGAAAATCCTAGCCATCAATATACTCCAAATTCTCAACAACTGGAAATGAATCCAAACTGTCGATCTGTCTCATTTTTCCAACCGATGAAATGAATCTCAGTTATTGATTTGCTCGACCTTGATAACTCTGAAAACCTTAAAATATTTTAAAAATATTAAAATGAATCTAGACTATTGATCTCAAGATCAAACATGATCTTGGTCATCGATTCATCAAACTCTCTCAAATTATATAGAAACTATTAAAATGTGAAATTCTACCTTCCAAGTCTAATTTTAAATCTACAACTACAAATATTTATTCCATTAAACCTCCCTTCGAAGGTTATGAGGCAAGTTTGACCTTAATTTCTCATAAATTTGGGGATTTCTCCCTAAGTTTTCACTGTTTTCCCCAAATCTACACAGACAAAATCTATAATAGTGAATTTTTACCAAATTCGCACTAGTTCTTGGCCCATACAAGTCTGACATTTTAACCAGGAGCTATGATACAATAATGTAACATACCCCAGTCCCACCAAGAAACATTACATGTGGAAAACACATTAAAATTAATATTTTCAACTTAATAATTTCATGTAGCTTACCAGCTACAGACTACACCCGTGTTTAACCATTTCTGATGCCATAAGTCCAAATTCATCTATAGAATAAAGAAAACCATGAATTCAACTGTTCAAGAAAGAAAAACACAAGAAATTCATATAAAACATTTACACTATCGAATATCATCATAAAAACAACATAAAACTTATCTATTAATAGTCAACCAACTGGTTGCATACAAAGGAAGAACCTCTTAGCCATATGAAATGATTTTCATTTTCTCTCAATAATAGGCCACCCCCAATATAAGGCTATGGGTCCACAAGGATATCAAGCCCTCTAGCTATCCATTCTCCACCCATAGTATCCCCAAACCTAGGTTCTACTCCTACAACATTTTCAATCCACCAACTCTCTCTTCCCCACTGTAACCCACACTACCTAAGGAATGTAACCCTTATCGATCACACTCTCTTGAGATGTACCATTATTTTATTAGGGTGCCTAGTGATCCTTGTTGGCCAGGAATCTCTCAACTGGGGAATCTAGGAAATCTCAACTGCTTCAATAGTTTTCAAAACAACCTTCTTAAGACTCTTAAGTAATTTCCTCAACAAGAAAATGTATTAGAGGATTACAACCCATTTTTATAGGCATACGAGCCTATTTCTCAGCAGAAAACACAACCAAACAATGGCTTCATTGAAGAACAACATGGATGGTGCTCTTATTATCACTCAACTCTCTTTTTTCTACCTAAAATGTGCATGTAAGACTTATTTCTTTTCTCCATATGAATTTCCCTTCTTCTCCCTTGCTTTCTTGACTCTCACTCTTCCCAAAGATGATTTTACTTTATCCCATGCTACTCATTAACTATGGGATGTGAATCCTCATACGCAACCTCTTACATGAGATTAATGATTGACATTTTGAGCACTCAAAAACAAATTAGGAGGTTTATACAAAATTTTAACAATAATTTCAATAATGTGGGTTGGATTAATACTCAGAAATACTCCCCCCTTGGATCCCTCTCTCTTATGGAATCATAGTCTGCCATCATTTTCATCCCTCTCGCATCAAAACCAACAATTACTAATTTAATTAATTATTCAATTCACATAATAAACAATTCGACCCCCAAACACATTAAATCAATACAGGCTCTTCACCCCAACACATTGACTCACTAGAGTAATTCACATTTATACAATTACATTATAAGTAGTAGGGATTAAAACAATGGATTTTGAATCATAGTATGAAGTACTTACTTTAAAAACAAGTGTCTTCAACAAAGCAACATAAGTGGGTCACTAAGATGTTGGTCTATTATTATGAGACTATATATAAGAAGGGTAAGTAAAATGTTGTTTGACGCAGACCCCCACCTCAACAGGTTCTGCTAACCTCTTGGTCAAGGATCGCACTAAGTCTCTAGGTTGAAGCACCTCTTTCAATTCCTTGTTGGAATCTCATGAACAAATCCATGCGTCCTTGTGAAATTCATCCCACCTGAACAAGCGACAGGCACAAGCCTCTCTTACATGACCATGGGCTGTGACCACGAGCCTCAACAAAGGTGCGTCGCGATTTCACATGTCGGAACTTTGCATGTGAGTAACCCCAACTCTACTGACCTCCAAAATCCCAACAGGGGCCTAGCACATTCTATATCCTCCCTTATCCTCTATCCATATGACCCCTTTCTATGACCTGGGGCCCAATCTTTCAAGCACGTCGGGGTTTCACATATTAGGACTTCACGATATAGCTTTGCTTCCTTTTCCCTATGTTCAAACTACTGATGACTGCTTATGCCAGATCAATGGTACTTGATTCCTCCATGATCTCATAGTCCAGATTATGTCGGGGTTTCAAAATTCATGACTTCTGAGTTACAACTTCCTCCATGCTCCCGAATTCCAAAATGCCAATATTTCGGGGCACAAATCAACAGCTCAAATCCTATGAGACTTGACGACCACTATAAAATCATGAACTTGGGCCTTGCAATTTATCACGATTCTCTCCTTTGACTTCTCTAATGTGAGAGTCAGTGAAACACTGACTGCTTGCCACACGTCCCTTCTCGATGGACGCCTCTAATGATTTCAGGACTTCATGTTTTTTGATGTCCACTCTCCTATTCAATTCCAACGATTTTAAAAATCATTCACATTCCTATGGATCCAACAAATGTCGGTCCACACACTAAGATCCTACGGCTAATATATGTTGTCCTCTACGCATTCCTCTAGGTGACTGGACAAGAAATTCAACAGTCTAGATTTCCTCCTCCGCAGCTGATCTAATGGTTGTTGATGCTCCTCCTCCTAATATTTGAATTTCTTCCCATACTTGGAAGAATTCAAAATTTTCAAAGGTCTCGGCCTTGGATTCCTCTATGAGCCCGATGACTTATGTCTCGACTTCCTCTTTCCCTCCTGATATTTTGTCAATGAAACTTGACCTAGGCCCTGCACACATTTGCGCTCTACATGCAACTTCGTGCTACCTATCTTGATCTTGTCTGTGGCTTGGACCTCAAAGTGTCTCAGCCTTCTTCTTCTTTCTACAGGAACCTTGTATGCAAAGGCACTACTCCTCCTGAGCTTACGAACTTGAAACAATTTTCTTCCCTGCACACTCCTTGTGCTTGACCGACCTTCAACTGGTTGTCTTCAACACTCTGTCTGAGTGTTGGCCTGGTGCACTCCTTACACAGGTCTTCCTCCAAAGTGTTCAAGAACTCTATCTCCTTGAGCTTCAACTACTCAGACCTCAAAGGTCTCTATCCATTCTTTCCCTCGAAGAGATGCAAGTTCCTTGTTGACAACTTCCTCTCAAGCACTCCTTGCTGAGCTTGCATAGTATTCAATAAATTTGTGAGTTTCCTCTCCTTGACAATTATCTTATCTATGAACACAAAATATAGTTCTTCTTGTGAACTCTTTCACTCGCTCGATGCCCTCCTGGCAGAGCTTCATGGAATCCTCAGTGATTTTTTTCTCGTTGTTCCCTCCTCTGCACAGTCTCACCTCCAAGGTGTTCAGTAACCTTGAGTATTTTCCCTTGAGTTTATGATTCCTCTCGTGTGCTCTCTTGGCACGTTCTTTCCTGAATTCCAAATAAATCAGATGTGAAATCTTTGCACTGGCTTAGTGAGTCTTCAACAATCTGTCATGCAACCCCTTGCATTAAGCCACAAAGAACCCAGACTAAAATTAGAAAACCCACATATAGGAAATTATATCTATCCCTGCATATGGAATCTAACACACATCTATAGCATACGCATATAAAGACATATAAAGACATTCATTCAATTACACATAAACACATAAAGAATCTCATGTGGGACGAACTACTCTTTGTATTAATATGATTGTTTGGTTACAATATGGGTGAGCTCGAACTGCAACAGAGTCTTGACTCTCTCCTTCTTCTTTATATTCTTCCTATCTCTTCTTCTTGTCTCCTCACTAACTCTAATAAATCTAGATACAAAGATATTTTTACAAAAGAGGGGCTCCTTGAGATCTTCCCTCCAAGCTACCTACTCTCATTAATTTACATTGAATTACAATCAATGGTTGTCTAGTCCGGATCGGATCTAGATCTTATCATCCCGACAACCATTAAAGGAGACTCTATCTACAACCTGTACAAAGGCAACGATGTGGCTCTTCCAGCCTTACAAACATTTAATTACAATTTAAAATTTAAAATGAGAGGGTTCGTGCCTCTCCCTTCCTTCAATGCACATTTAATGTGTTGTATAGCTGGCACGTTGTTGGGTTGGAGCGATGCTCTTGCATCATACTCCAATGCTATGAAAAATTCATGAGCTCCTGCTCCTTAGCTTCCCAGCTCTATTGAAATCCACCTGGTTCCCAAACGATTTTTTAGAGTTGTCCATATTCTCCACTGCTTTGTTGCTTCTGTTTCTTCTTCCCAACTACTATGGCATGATCCCTTCTACTCAACTTCTAATTTTTGGTAGTCTCATGTGCTGACCTTAACATAATCCTTCTTATTTCTTCTATCTCCTTGTCCAACTATTCTAATGTCTGGCTCTCTTTATGTAGTCTGCTCCATTGCACTCCCTCCTCGTTTATGGGAAGATCAACTTGATCCCCCTTACAATTTTCTTTTTTTATGGCATTAACTCACCACGCTACTGCAAACTCTAGTTATACAGTCTCATCATTGAGTTGCTTCTCAACTTTCCTTTCTAACAAATTTGCTTCTACCAATTCTCCTGTTGGCATATCTCCAACTGCTCCTTGGGCTAGTATGCTCCATCTATCTCCAACTTAATCTGTTGGATGTGTTGACTTTGCACTATCAACCTTCTCTCTAGGGATTCCAACTCTTCACATAGATAAGAAAATTCCATGATGTATGCTTCCTCCTCTGCTGCAGGATTCAGGGCTTCAGTCATTTCCTGTCCATCTTCCTAGCTAATTTCGAACAATTCTGCTGAATTCTCTTCTCCTTCTGTTGGGGAAAACCTCAGTGTCTGCTCATTCTCTTCTTCCTCTATGGAAATCACTACTGGTTGTCCTTATTCTGTTGTTTCATATGCAACACATGATTTGGCCTCAACTAGGCTGCTTGGTAGGAATATCTCGATTCCCCCAATGATCATAATACTCCTCTGATCCTCCTCTGTCAGCATTCCTTATTGATCCAAACTCACCTTTGAGTTCATAAGACTATCAGGTAGTCTCATCTCCTCTCCCTTTCCCACCTGGAAATATGGACTTTCTTCACTTCCCACCTGGTAGTCTTTGAGATCAACCACTGACCTCCTCTCATTTCCCTTTAGGAAACCTAAAAGTTCCTCACTTCTCACCTGGAAGTTTCAGAGACCCTTCTCTGATCTCTTCTCCTCATCATCACTGAGACTCTTGCCAGTTTTTGGCTCATAGATGTGAATCATATCCTCTTCAGCTATGAGGCTTTCATACCTCAGCCACATTCTCAATAGCCTTTGTTTTCCTCTTGCCAACAATTTATGAACATGCCACTTCACCTTTTTCTTCATGGGCCACTCATACACCCAATGCACATTTGCATCCTGCTGCATTTTAAATGCAATCTTTTCCATTTGTTCTCTTATCTCGTTGAGATATTTTTCTATCTCATCCTTTATTTTCTGCTAGTGGTCTTCTCTTGGACCATGTTCATGGCCTTCAGTATCCATCTTCTTCCTCTACTTTCCCTTCTAGCAAGTCTGTCGTTTACTATGCAACTGAGAGCATTCTCAGCTTCTCCTTTTTCCTTTGACTACGATCTGTAGACAAATTCTAAGCTCTAATAACACTTTGAAGGTATCAAACTATCTCCTTTACCTCCTTCACCAGAAAAATAAAGACGAAAAATAAGCTCTGATAGCACTTTGACGGTATCAGACTATCTCCTTTACCTCCTTCGCCTGAAATTTACAAACGAAAAATAATCTCTGATACCACTTTGATGGTATCCGAATATCTCATTTACCTCCTTCGTCTGAAATATACAGACGAAAAATAAGCTTTGATACCACTTTGACGGGATCAAAATATCTCCTTTACCTCCTTTGCCTTAAATATACAAACGAAAAATAAGCTCTTTGACACAAACCCCCACCTCAGCAGGGTCCGCTTTCCTCCCAGTCAAGGAGAGAAGTAACTCTTTGGGCTGAAGAAACTATTTTGATTCCCTACTGGAATCCCATGAACAAATTCACAAGTCCTTGGGAAACTCAGCCCATGCAAACAAGCGCTAGGTGTAAGCTTCTCTCACGTGACCATGGGTTGTGACCATGAGCCTCAACAAAGGCACGTCATGATTTCATGTTTCGAGACTTTGCATGTGAGTCACTCCAACTCTCCCGACCTCTGAAATCTCAATAGGGGCCTAGCGCATGCTATCTCCTCCCTTATCCTCTTTCCATATGACCCCTCACTATAACCTAGGGCCTAGTCTTTATATCGCGTCGAGGTTTACAATATTGGGACTCCGCAATACATATTTTCTTCCTTTTCCCGATGTTCAAACTCCCGATGACCACTTATGCCAGATTGACAGTCCTTGATTCCTCCATGATCCGACAGTCCAGATCATGCCGGGGTTTCGTGATTCATGACTTCCGACTTACAATTCCTCCATGCTCCCGACTTCCAAAATGTCGATATTTCAGGGCACAAATCAATGGCTCAGATCCTATGAGATATGACAACCACTATCAAATTGAGAACTCAGGCCTCGCGATTTCTCATGATTCTCCTCTTTGAATTCTCTGATGTGCGAGTCAGCAAAATGCTAACTGCTTGCCACGCGTCCCTTCTCGATGGAGGGCTCCAATGATTTTGGGACTTTGCATTTCACGATGTCCACTCTCTTGTGAAACTCCAATGGGTTTAAACCTCGTGCACGTTCCTCTAAATCCAACGAATGTCGGTCCATGCGCTCAGATCCTATGACTAATATATTTTCTCCTCTACATGTTCCTCTGGGTGTTTGGATAAGAGATTCAATAGTCCATATTTCCTCCTCTGTAGCTGATCTAATGGTTGTCGACGCTCCTCCTTCTGATCTTTGACTTTCTTCCAAGGCTTGGAAGAATTCAAATGTTTCAAAGGTCTCGACCTTTGATTCCTTTGCGAGCTCGATGACTTGGGTCTTGACTTCCTCTTTCCCTCCTGATCTTTTGTCAATGAAACTTGACCTCGTCCATGTGCACACTTTTTCTCTACATGCAACTTTGTCCTACCTCTCCTCATCTTGTTTGTGGCTTGGACCTCAAATTGTATCGGCCTTCTTCTTCTTTCTACAGGAACCTTGTACACGAAGGAATTATTCCTCCTGAGCTTAATAACTTGAAACAATTCACTTCCCTGCACACTCCTTGTGCTTGACCGAACTTCAACTGGCTGTATTCAACACTCCGTCTGAGTGTTGGCTTGGTTCACTCCTTGCACAGGTCTTCCTCCAGAGTGTTCAACAACTCTATCTCCTTGAGCTTCAACTACTCGAACCTCAAAGGTCTCTATCCCTTCTATCCCTCGAAGAGATGTAAGTGCGCTCTTGGCAACTTCCGCTCAAGCACTCCTTGTTGATCTTGAAGAGTATTCATTAACTTTGTGAGTGTCTTCTCCTTGACACTTCTCTTATCTCTGAACTCGAAATAGATTTCTTCTTCTGCACTCTTTGCACTTGCTTGATTCCCTCATGGAAGACCTTCATAGAATCCTTAGTGATTTTGTTTTCTCTTTGTGCCCTCCTCTACACAGTCTCACCTCCAAGGTGTTCAGTAACATTGAGGCTTCTCCTTTGAGTTTATGATTCCTCTTATGCACCCTCCTGGCACGTTCTTGCATGAATTCCACCGAAATCATATGTGCACTCTTTGCATTGGTTCATAGAGTCTTCAACAGTCTATCATGCAACCCCTTGCATTAAGCCACAAATAACTTAGACTAAAATCAGAAAACCCACAGATAGGAAATTCTATCTATCCATTCAGATGGAATCTAACAAACATCTATAACATACGCATATAAAAACATAAAAAGACATTCATTCAATTACATATAAACACATAAAGAATCTCATGCAGGACAAACTGCTCTTTTTATTAATATGAATGTTTGGTTACAATATGGGTGATCTCAGACTGCAATAGAGTCTCGACTCTCTCCTTCTTCTCTTCTATTCTTCCTATTTCTTCTTCTTGTCTCCTCACTAACTCTAATAAATCTAGATACAAATATATTTTTACAAAAGAGGGGATCCTCAACCTCTTCACTCCAAGCTACCTACTCTCATTAATTTAGATTGAATTACAATCAATGGTTGTCTAGTCCAGATAGGATATAGATCTTATCATCCTTTCATCCATTAAAGGTGACTCTATCTACAGCCTGTACAAAGGAAACGATGTGGCTCTTCCAACCTTACAAACATTTAATTACAATTTAAAATTTAAAATGAGAGGGATGACGCCTCTCCCTTCCTTGAATGCGCGATAAATGTGTTGTCTATCTAGCGCATTGCTGGGTTGGAGCGATGCAAGTGCATCAAACTCCACTACTGTGAAAAATTCATGAGCTCCTTCTCATGAGCTTCCCAACTCTATTGAAATCCACCTGGATCGCAAACTATTCTTTGGAGCTGTCCTTTTGGTCCACTTCTTTGTTGTTGCTGCTACTTCTTCCCTGCTTCTATGGCAGGTTGCCTTCTTCTCAACTTCTCCTTGCTAGCAGTCTCATGTGCCAACCTCAACATCATCTTTCTAAGATCTTCTATCTCCTTTTCCATCTCTTCCAATGGTTGTCTCTCTTTATTTAGCCTGCTCCTCTACACTCCCTCCTCGTTGATGGGAAGATCAACTTGATCCCCCTTGCTATTTTATTTTTCTGTGGCATTAACTAGCCACCCTGCTACAAACTCCAGTTCTGCAGTCTCATCACTGAGCTACTGCTCATCTTTCCTTTTTGACAACTTTTCTTCTGCCAATTCTTCTGCTGGCATATCTCCAGCTTCCTCCAGCTGCTCCTTGGGCTAGTATGCTCCATCTGTCTCCAACCTGATCTGTTGGATGTAATGACTTTGCACTATAACCCTTATCTCTATGGCTTCCAACTCTTCACATAGATCAATAAATTCCATGTTGCCTGCTTCCTCCTCTGCTGCAAGCTTCAGTGTTGCAGTCATCTCTTGTTTATCTTCCTGGCTAGAAATTTTGAGCAATTTTGTTGAATGCTCTTCTCATTCTGCTGGGGAAAATGTTAGTGTCTTCTCCTTATCTTCTTCCTCTATGACAGTCACTATTGAATGTACTTATTCTGTTGTTTCATCTACAAAACATGTTATGGCCTCAACTGGGCTGCTTGGTAGGAATATCTCAATTCCCCCAATGATCAGAAAACTCGTCTGATCCTCCTTTGTCAGCATTCCTTGTTGATCCAAACTCACCTCTACGTTCATGATACTATCATACAGTCTCATATCCTCTCCCTTGCCCACCTGGAAATATGAACTTTCTTCACTTCTCACCTAGCAGTCTTTGAGATCAGCCATTGACCTCTTCTCATTGCCCTCTAGGCAACCTGAAAGTTCCTCCCTGCTCACTTAGTAGTTTCTGAGACCCTTGTTTGATCTCTTCTCCTCATCATCACTGAGACTCTTCCCAGTTTCTGGCTCACATATGTGAACCATCTCCTCTTCAAATCTAAGGCTTTCAACATACCTCAACCAAATTCTCAACAACCTTTGTTGTCCTCTGGCCAACAATTTCTGAATGGACCACTTCACCTTATTCTTCATGGGCCACTCATACACCCAATGCACCTTTGCATCCTGCTGCATTTTAAATGCAAGATTTTCCATTTGCACTCTTATCTTGTTGAGATCTTTGTCTATATTAGCCTTGCTTTTCTACTGGTGGTCTTCTCTTGGACCACATTCATGGCCTTTAGTAGCCATCTTCTTTCTCTACCTTCCCTCCTGGAAAGTCTATTGTTTACTCTACAACTAAGAGCATTCTGAGCTTCTCCTTTTTCCTTTTCCTACGATCTGCAGACAAATTCTAAGATCTGATACCACTTTGACGTTATCAGATTATCTCCTTTACCTCCTTCACCTGAAATATACTGACGCAAAATAAGCTCTGATACCACTTTGGCGGTATCAGGCTATCTCCTTTACCTCCTTCGCCTGAAATATACAAATGAAAAATAAGCTCTGATACCACTTTGACAGTATCAAACTATCTCCTTTACCTTCTTCACCTAAAATATACAGACAAAAAATAATCTTTGATACCACTTTGATGGTATCAGACTATCTCCTTTACCTCCTTCGCCTGAAATATATAGACGAAAAATAAGCTATGATACCACTTTGAAGTAGACCCCCACATCAACAGGGTCCGCTGACCTCCCGGTCAAGGATCGCACTAACACTGTGGGCTGAAGAAGCTCTTTTGATTCCCTTTTGGAATCCCATGAACAAACCCATAGGTCCTTGTGAAACTTGGCCCACATAAACAAGTGTCAGGTGCAAGCTTCTCTCACGCGACCACGAATGTGACCATGAGCCTCAACAAAGGCATGTCACGTTTTCACGTGTCGGGACTTTGCATGTGAGTCACCCTGACTCTCTTGGCCTCTAAAATCCCGACAAGGGCCTAGTGCATGCTAGCTCCTCCCTTATCCTCTTTCCATATGACCCATCACTATGACCTAGGGCCCAGTCTTTAGAGTGCATCGGGGGTTTCGCATATCGGTACTTTGTGATTTAACTTTGCTTCATTTTCCTGATGTCTGAACTCCTGATGACCTCTTATTCCAGATCAACAGTCCTCGATTACTCCATGATCCGACGATCCATATCGCATCGAGGTTTTGCGATTCGCAACTTCCGAGTTACAACTTCCTCCATGCTCCCAAATTCTGAAATGCTGATATTTCAGGGAAAAAATCAATGACTGAGATCCTATGAGATCTAACAACCACTATCAAATTGCTAAATTATGGCTCGCGAGTTCTCATGATTCTCCCCTTTGACTTCTCTAATGTGCAAGTCAACGAAACACTGACTACTCGCCACGCATCCCTTCTCGATGGATGACTCTAATTATTTTGAGACTTCACGTTTCACGATGTCCACTCTCTTCTGCAACTCAATCGGGTTTAAACCTCATGCATGCTCATGTGGATACAACAACTCTCAGTCCACATGCTTAGATCCTATGGCTAAGATCTATTCTCCTCTACACATTCCTCTAGGTGTCTGGACATGAGATTCAATGGTCCAAGATTTCCTCTTCAATAGTTGATCTAATGGTTGTTGACGCTCCTCCTCCTGAGCTTTGACTTTCTTCCCAAACTTGGAATAATTAAAATCTTTCAAAGGTCTCATCTTTCGATTCCTTTGTGATCCCGGTGACTTGGGTCTTGACTTTTTCTTTCCCTCCTGATCTTTTGTCAATAAAACATGACCTCGACCCTGTGCACACTTGCGCTCTATGTGAAACTTTGTGATACCTCTCTTGAGCCTGTCTGTGTCTTGGAACTTAAAGTGTCTCAACCTTCTTATTCTTTCTACAGGAACCTTGTACACAAAGGCACTATTCCTTCTGAGGTTACAAACTTGAAATAGTTCGCTTCCCTGCACACTCCTTGTGCTCGATCGACCTTCAACTTGTCATCTTCAACACTCCACCTGAGTGATGTCTTGGTGCACTTCTTGCACAGGTCTTCCTCTAGAGTGTTGAACAAATCTGTCTCCTTGAGCTTCAACTGATCAGACCTCAAAGGTATCTATCTATTCTATCCCTCTAAGAGATGCAAGTGCCCTCTTGGTAAATTTCACTCAAGCACTCCCTGCTGAGCTTGTAGAGTATTCAGTAACTCTATGAGTGTCTTCTCCTTGAAACTTCTCTTATCTATGAACTCAAAATAGAGTTCTTCTTATGCACTCTTTGCACTCTCTAGATGCCCTCCTAGCAGAGCTTTACAGAATCCTCAATGATTTTTTTTTCTCTCTATGCCCTCCTCTGCACAGTCTCACCTCCAAGGTGTTCAATATCCTTGAGGATTCTCCCTTGTGTTTACGATTCCTCTAGTGCACCCTCATGGCACAGTCTTTCCTAAATTCCACAGAACTCATATGTGCACTCTTTGCATTGGCTAATAGAGCCTTCAACACTTTGTCATGCAAGCCCTTGCATTAAGCCACAAAGAACCCATAATGAAATCAGAAAACCCACAGATAGGAAATTCTATCTATCCCTACAGATGGAATGTAACACACATCTATAGTATAAGCATATAAACACATAAAAAGACGTTCATTCAATTACACAAAAACACATTAAGAATTTCATGCAGGACAAACTGCTCTTTGTATTAATATGAATGTTTGGTTACAATATGGGTAAGCTCGGATTGTAACAGAGTCTCGACTCTCTCCTTCTTCTCTTCTATTCTTCCTATCTCTTCTTCTTGTCTCCTCACTAACTCAAATAAATCTAGATACAAATATATTTTTACAAAATAGGGGATCCTCGAGATCTTCCCTCCAAGCTACCTACTCTCATTAATTTACTTTGAATTACAATCAATGGTTGTCTAGTCCAGATTGGATCTATATCTTATCAGCCTGTCATCCATTAAAGGCGAATATTTCTACATCCTGTACAAAGGCAACGATGCAACTCTTCGATCCTTACAAACATTTAATTACAATTTAAAATTTAAAATAGAGGGTTGGTGCCTCTCCCTTCCTTGAATGTGCGTTGAATGTGTTGTCTAGTTCGCACGTTGTTGGGTTGGAGCGATGCTCCTACATCATTGTTTCTAATATTTTATCTAGATAATTTGAGGAGGATGGATCACTTCTTTGCTTATCCTTATGAAGTCCAATATGTCTAGAGGAATCCTATGAGGAATGGTTGTAAAACAATACATTAAGGTAGCTCATCTAATGGTTTCAGGTACATCCCAACCTACCCAAACGTTTTACATGGAACCAAGATACATTGTGGTATAAAGGGTTCATTATTATGGAAAACTATTTGGTCTTAAAACAATGAGTCTCGGAGTATATGCATTCATCACTAATAGTAGGTAATTATGGCTTTCATAAAACCTATGAAAGAACAAAGTGTTGATTATTTTGAGAAGGAATGGAAAAACATATCTAGGATTTCATAGCATCATGTGACACTTGCTAAAGAAAAATGGGAGAGATGGTGAAGATACTAAGGACATAGAAACCACTACTAATCCCAACATAGGTCTGGATAGACATCTCCATCGATTTTATCATGGGACTCCCAAACACATGTACCAAATTAGTCATTATAGTAGTTTTTGAGAGTCTTTCAAAAGCTACACATTTTCCTTCCCTATCTCCTCCTTTCACTCCTTCCTTGATTTCCCAAGTCTTCATAAATCATATTTTTATGCTACATGGTATTCCCACTCCCATTGTCTCAACGAGACCCCACATTCACCAACACATTTTGGTAGGAGCTAGTTAAACTTCAAGGCACACATATGAATATTAGAATTGAATATCATCCACAATCCAATGACTAAATAGAAGTTGTCAAAAAGTTATAAAAACCTATTTGAGATGCTTTTATTATGAAAAATTGCACCAATGGGCACAATGGATTCCCCTTTCCAAATGGTGTTACAATACCACTTATCATGAAACTACCTAAATGACATCATATGAAGTTTCTTCTGGTCAAAACCCCATCTTCGTGGTCCTATGTACTAGGAACCTTCAAGGTTCATGTGTAGATATAACACTTCAAACTAGAGAAGTCATTATCTATATTGTTAAGGAAAACTTGGTTATGGTGTAAAATTGAATGAAATAATAAGTTGCTCATCATATATCAAAACATTATTTTCATGTCTGAACTATTTCTCAGCCTACATCCTTATAAACAGACATCACTCAAAGATAAAGTTCCCCATAAGCTATCTCCCAAGTTCTATGGTCCCTATCAGATCATACAATGCATTGGATAGGTGGCCTACAAGATAAATTTCCCTACCCACTACAAGATTCATTTAGTCTTTCATGTGTCTTTTTTGAAGAAAGTTGTAGGATATAATTGAAAAGTGTAGATCAACCTACCAGAGCTTGATGATGAATGTTCCATTTGTTTTCAACCATAATTAGTATTGGATACTAGTGAGTGTCAATTTCTCTAGTGCATGATTAGGGAAATATTAACCCAGTGGAAATGTATGCAACTAGAAGATGCCACCTGACAACCCACAATGATCTTTCAACAGTTTCCTCACCTTCAACCTTAAGGACAATGTTGTTTTTTAAGGGGGGTGTCATGTTAGGGTCCTACCCTAACCCCCTTACTTAGACACCCTTACTTAGGATACTTTATTAATGTATGAAGCCACCTTTCTTGAATAACTCCCCCTAAATAGATAGTTAATAGTCCCTAATTGTAAAAACGTTATTATTTATTAGTAAATCCCAAATTAGTTAGTAGCCCTCATTATAAGTGGGCCTACATGTAGTTAATGTTATCTATGGATTGTTATATATTGAGTAGAAGGTTATGTAATGTTTGGTAAGAACTCTTATTGTACTTGAGAGTTTTCCTCAAGGAGGTTGTCCCTTTGAAGAGGCAAGTGAACATAGCTCTCTGTTTTTTATTTTCATTAATAAAAGAGACATTTCTCAGGGTTTATCTATTTTCTCTTGTTTTCTTTGTTTTTTTCAGTACATTTTATGCAAATGCTTTGAATTTTTAGGATTAAGTACATTATAAAAAGTGTCCTCAAACACACAATTTGATTAATAAAGAAAATGATATTACATCAATAATGTGAGGGATACAAATTGAATCAATCTCACGTGAGAAGAAAAGAGTTTAAATAATTTATTCGTCCTTGTCTCATACAATAAATTTAGTATGCACATATTATCACATAATCACACGAAGATGAAAAGTGTCCATATACAATAATGCTAGAATGTATTTATTTTTCTAATTAATAATCCTTGGAAAATACTAATTCTAGAAGTATTTTAGGATCATTATGGATAACGATACCCCTTTTGATTCAAAAATACATTTGAACAAATGCAACCTCAATTTTGAACTTAGCAAATTTTATTGTGCCTATGGATTTTGTGAATATGTCTAAAATTTGATCTTCAGAAGGATGGTACTTCAGTTCGATGATTCCATTTATGATGAGTTCCCTGATCTAATCATACTTGGTGTCAATATGATTTGTTTTGGAATGAAAAACTAGATTTTTAGCAAGTTTTATGACTGACTATCAATCAATAAATAAATGGCTTTTTTTTAAGAACTCAAAGATTCTATAACACCCTGCATAACCAAACAATCTTACATGCCACTTCCCATACTAAAATGTATTCTTATTTTGCTGAATAATTTGTAAATATAACCTACTTCTTGCAACTCTATTGACCTACTACTGATCCCATATGCATCAAATAATGTGATGTCGATGCCTTATCATAAATATTTCCAGCAAAATATGCATATGAACATCCAATAGGTACAAAATTCTTATTTTTCATATATAGAAGGCCATTGTTGGCGTAGGCCTATTTTGGAGCATGCTCCATATGTGGAGGAAAAGAAACATGCGGAAAATGGAGGCAAAGAATCATGTCAAAGATCGAGGAAAAGTAGCGTGGCACACATACACACAAACCTAGCCATGTTAGGGTTAGTTTTTTTTATATGAATGTAATGGCTACGGGCTAATAGAATGGTATAAATAAAAGCCTAGGAGTTCTAGTAGTGGTTGGTTAGAGAGATAATAGTTTGGTATGAATAAGCTAGTGAGTAGGTTTTGAGGGTTATGTCACAAGATGTGGAGCCTGGTCCAGTCTAGTCCGCCTCACAGATGGAACTTATCCTACTTTTTTATTGTAAGCATGAAGACCGTAATGCGCGCAATGTAGATTTTGAAGAATGATGAATAAAAGAGAAGAATATACAAATCTTTGTGAACGTATCCCCAGGGGGTGTGAACCATGGTAAACATGTTGTGTTAATGTGTTTGAATGGTTGTTTTACTGTTTATTTTATTTATCAGTTAAAGAATGGATGGTTAGATTACATTATGACATCATGCATGCATAGTTTATTTGATGGATGAATACTATATTTAAATGAATGGATAATAAATGTGATGCATAAGGAAAAGGAACATATCATAGTCCCAATTCCTTCCCTGACTACAGACACTTGAGTCTTGCAACCCTCCATAAGCTATCTTGAGTGAGAGTGCATTGTGAACTTCGTGTGCAAAATTTCCTCCTAGGTTACTAGGAGGGCCAATGGTTTGAGGGTTTTGTTGGAAACTATTGAGATCAGAACCCAGGTCAGCCCAAGCATCCATCAAATGGTTTTGTTAATTGTTGGAACTACGCATGATAGATTGGAAGGGATATGTTGAAGAACCACATGAAGAATGAAAAAGTAGAAGGGAATGTTTAGGCCATGGAATCCAACGATGGTGGAAATTGAAATATGGTTAAGGAAAAAGGAGCTCGATTTTTTGTAGAAGGACAACAAAAACCTTAAATATACACTACACAAATATCTCGATAAATATGTGTTTAGTGGTTTGCATGAAGTATTTTTTTGTGAATTTACACATCTATTACATGAGTGGTTATTAAGGTTGAAGTTCAACCATCCTACAAATCAGATACGACAACTAGAGTGGCATCCTATTGAGAGCGTGCAGCTGTAGCAAGTCAATAAATTTTTTATGCGCAATAGATTTTTGGTTAGACATTATTATTGCAGGGTTTATCACTAAACTTGTAGTTGATACTACGAAGTAATACACTAATGTAGAGAAGGATTCTTTGAAGGGATCCAGAGGTAGGTACATAAGATCACTATATACTTCCATCAAGATTTTATTATATGACAAAGGCATGATGACCATGGAATCAGAAAACTAAACTTCCCTGCATGCATGGGGGAAGGGGGGAAGCACTGACAAGAGTTTGAGATATGGATAGGGATCTAGATAAGGGGAAGCAGAAGGAGACCATGGAAACGATCATGATGGATGAGGACTATACAATGTAGATACTAAAAAAAGATGGAAAAACGTGCAACGATATACCTTACTAGTATAAGCTGAATAAAAATAAGAGGGCCATAACCGACATAGAGGGCTTGGAGAGAGATGAAGAAGAGGTAGAGGATATATGAGGTGTAGAAAATATTGAGGAAATATTTCACACAACATATGAAAGGAAAATAAGAGGTCCAGGGTCAGGAACAAAAGGTGTAACTCCAATCCAGATCACAGTTAGTGTGGAACCTACAAGCCCATGTGCGAATAATACACCTAAAGGAACACACGCTTTTAGAAAACCAATTTTTAGTAGAAGAGGGGAAGCAGGTCAGGGGTCCAATAAAGGGAAACCAAATGGGGGTACAAGTTCAAGAAGTAATATTCAACTATCTACAACGCATGGGGGCAGTAGTTCAACACGTTTCAAAATGGCAGGAATAGATCCCACTATCAGAATACCAAATTTTTGTGGTGAGGCATCAAAGGACCCTGAGAAGAATTTATTCATATGTGAAAAGGTATAGGAAGCAAAGCAGGTCACAGATGAGGATACAAAAGTCAAGCGGTTGGATGTAACATTCAGAGACTACACGCTAGACTAGTACATGAGTCTTGATGTAAACAGTCCACAAGGAGCAGGAAATAATGTCATGGAGGTGAAAATGCTACTGGTAAATGAATTTCATAAGCAATGTTCACAAGACTAGTACATGAACAAAATTATCGAGATCAGGAAGAAACTAGGTGCGTTTCTCTGGGAGATTGATCAAAGGTTTAAACGTCTGAAGGGTAATTTGAAGTACTCTATTACCGATATGCAACACAAGAAATTATTTGTGAACTCACTATTACCACATTTGAAGTATCCCTTGAGATAGAAGAAGTTCCAAACTTAGGAAGAGGCTCTGCAAGCATCCCTGTAGCCAGAAGAAAACCAATATCAATGGACATATCCAACAACAGAAGACCTGAAAGAGGATCTGAAGTATCTGACATTTTAGTTGAACCAGAATAATGGGAAGAAGAATAGAGAAGTTGTATGGTGTACGTTATGGACAAAAGGACACCATAAGAATGAATATCCAACCTTTGCATAGTACTTGGCTGTAGGGGTGCCAAACTCCTTTCCTACAGGAGGATCACGGTGTGAAATTTGTAACACACATGGGCATGATCCATATCATTGTCCAATGATACAGATGCATAATACCGTGCCAAAACGTTCTTATTGCAATTTTTGTAATTCAGTGGGTCACGACGACATGGACTATACAACACTGGAATTGATGAGAGAGAGAACTTCAGATACTTACAGGGTGTAAGGGAAACCTTTTGTACCTTAAATGTATTTTAAAACCCTCTTAGCTACATTCCAATGAATTTCCCTTCATTCTTGCATGGATATTGAAAGAATACTAACTGCATATGCCAAATCTAGACAAGTGGTTCTCAAATAAATCACACTTCCAATGAACTATATATAGGTAGTATTGTTTACCAATCCCCCCCGCCCCCCTTCAAATTTTGAATGTTTTAAAATTTTCTCCATTGAGGTAAGAACAGACTTGCAATATTCTATACCAAATTTCTTCAATATTTTAGATGCATACTTGCATGGAAAAATGAAAATGTTATTAGGTTTTTGTAATACTTCAACCCAAACATAGTAGGGAAGTAATCCCAAATTAATCATTTTAAATCCATCCTATAGTTCCTTCTTAATATGTGCAATATGATCATCATTATTCCTAGTGATAATCAAGTCATCGACATACATTACTAACATGACAATTTTTTTCTCTATAGATGCATGTACAAAGTATCATCAGACTCACTTCTTTGGAAATCCACTTTGTGAAGGTATTTATCCATCTTTGCATACCAATATCTAAGAGATTTATTTAAACCTTGCAATGCTTTAATCAATTTGAAAACTTAAATTATTGTTCTTCAAGTTCAAAACTTGATGGTTGAGTCATAAATACTTCTTATTGAAAATCACCATTGAGAGAGGCAATTTTAACGTTGATTTAATGTAAATTCAAATGATTTTGAGTCGCTAAAGAAATTATTATCCTTATATTATTTCATTTTGTTGTAGGTGCAAATTTTTCTTCATAAACAATTCCTTCTTCCTCAACAAAATTCATATCTATTAGTCTTGCATTATATTTATAAATCATTCCATCTAACTTGTACTTAATTTTGTCAATCCATTTGCATACAATGGGTTTCACATTTTGAGGAAAATCTACAATATTCCAAGTGCCATTTTCAATCAATAGTTTATATTCATCAACCATAAACTTTTGTGATGTAGGATCATCTCTATCATCCCATATATAACATGAAAAAGATGACTGTAGAGTTGTTATGGTAGTGTTTAAGCACTGAAGAATGTGACAGGTCACTGGAATTGGAAATTTATTGCAGATCGAAGTGATGATTAAGGAAATGGAACTACTGACTGGAAGCATGAGTGCATGATGAGGATGAATGTATTGTTAGATATTTCAGTTGAAGGTATTACAGTTCAGGAGGAGTGAATTATAGGGTGGAAGACAGAAGGATGCATGGGAGGTGAAGAGTCACTAAGGAAAGTACAAGATAGAAGTTGGAAGATGAAAGGGCATGAGGAGCCATTGGGGAAACTAAAGAGAACAATTTGTAGAGAAATAAAACACAGTATCAAAGAGATTGCAGGGAGATAACAGAACCAACAAGAGGAGAGATCATGCAAGATAGTGAGGGCGAGGTGGTTGATTTTTCCATGGCGTCTCGTCTGGTAACCCAACAAAGATTGTAAGCTCATGTATGATCATAGAACTGATTTATTTTACCATGTATGAATGAATAAAAGATTTTGGGTTTCGCATATTTAACCTTTCTATGTGTGCATATGAATGGAATCATGTAGGATGTTGGGTTGTTATGTTACATGTATTGTAAATGTAATTAAATTCCTCCCATATTATAATATATGAGTGATGCATATCTCTATAGATAATAGTTCCATATGATATTTTTGTGTAGGTGCCTTGTAGGAATGTTGTGGCTACAACAAAACCACATAGTAGCAAAAAATGTGTTACAACAGAAGTGTGTTGCAACAAGATTTTCTAATAGGAGGCATGTTGTAACAGGATGTGTGTTGCAATCGAGATGTATTGCAACCAAAGACATGTGGTCGAAGATTTATTGTAGTCGCAGGGGTAGATGTGTTGTAGAAACATATGTGTTGTAGCATGGGTGTGTTTCAACAACATGAACATAGAAATGAATGTGTTGCAGTAGGAGGATACAACAAGAAGCATGCTACAATAGAGGTGTGTCCAAAAAAATACATTTTTCAGTAGAGGCGTATGATAATAGGAGTCTTCTTGCAACAAAGACACGTTGCAACAATACGATGTGTGTTGTAGCACAATGTGAATTGCAACAAAGGATTTTTCACACTAGAGGTGCTCTTTAACAAGAGATGTGCTACAACAAAGGGATGTGTGTTGCATTAGAGACATACCATAGTAGGAGACAAGTTGCAGCAGAAGACATGTCACTGCAGAAGATGTGTTATAGCAGGAGATCTATTGCAGCATAATTTTTTTTCCATAGGAGGTATGTTGCATAAGAGCATGTGTGTTGCAACAAGAGAGAAGGATGCAACATGAAGCATGTTACATTAGGAGAGAGCAAGTTGCAATAAGTGAATATTTCACAAAACTGTGATTCTGTAGCATCTATTGGTTGTGCTATAGGAAAGAAAACATGGATACAAGATAAGAGAGGTACAACCCCAGGGGTTGTGGCATGACCAAATCGAAAAGAAGGAAAATGTAGCTATGAGGAAGAAGCATTATGACAACTACGATTCCAATTATTAATAAACCAATAAATGTTCTATTATAAATGGATTCTAATGGTAGGGGGTGGATGCCCACTGCATCATTTTTCCATTCTTCACATTTTACAACTTATTTAAAAGTGGAAGGATGAGTAAAAGAATTGACCATTAAGGAAAAATGCTCTTGCATTCTCGGGGAACTTCTATTACCTATTTTGTTATATTCATCTAATCTTACATCCTTTATAATTTTAGTGGCCCACTTAGGCATTATATTCTCATCTTTACTTGAAGATTGTTCTCTTAAATTTTCATGTGAAGAATAGCCATTGTATGAACCTTTTTCTAATTATTCATCATTTTTGTTTTTCGATGATGTCGACAATCCATTTCAAGCCAGTGTTCCTTGGTTTATTTTTCACTCTATTTTCCTCTTTATCCACTTTTTGATCCATCTGGTTGAGAATCCTCTTAATCTAAACGACATATTTACTTTCCATTTTATCAAAGATAATATCTCAACTCACAAGAAACTTACCATAAGATACGAGTCAATATCCCTTCTTCTCATTACAATATTAAATCATCATACACATCATACTGCAAGAGTCTAGCTTAGTCATGTTTTATTTATGAACTAAATAATAACGTACAGAAACAAAGACATCAATATGCTTATCTTTTGGTTTAAAACCATACCGAGCTTAAAATGGTGTGATGTCATCCAAAGAAGCAGTCAGATATATATTCCTTAAATAAACTATAGTATGAATCACTTTGTCCCAATAAGAAGAACTTAACCCTTTAAATTTCACATAGATCTCTCCTTACCCATCAAAGCTCTATTCATATTTTTAGTCACTCCATTTTGTCATGGAGTGTAGGAAATAGTAAATTACCTTATAATTCCTTTATCCTCACAACAATTTTGTATTTCATTTGAAGTGAACTCCCATCTATTATCTATCATCAAAGTGGCTATTTTTTCCTTATTTTTTTTCCAGCAAAGTGATGAAAACTCTTGAATTTCTCACATGCCTTTGATTTTTATTTAAGGAAATATAGATAATCCATTCATTTAAATTCATCAATGAAAAGTAGAAAATACTTACATCCTCAAAGAGATGTTTATAAATTTCCAAAAATGTCATTGTGGATACGTTGCAAACATTTGTTTCTATCCATGATCCAATGGGGAATGCTTCTTGGTTATGTTTTCCATAAATATAAGCTTCTTGTCTTGCATTTTTATATTTAAAGGTTGGTATCCCTCTTACCATTCCATGTTTTTGAATATGGGAAAGACTTTAAAAATTCAAATGTCCAAATTGAACATGCCATAATCTAATGGGTAAAATACCTTAATTAATTTCTCTTGAAAAATCTTGCTTCCTTTGATTGACTCTCCCTTTCATCTTTGGAACTTTTCCATCTTCATAACCCGTCATTATTGTTTTAAAATTTTCCTCTAATGAGTTGATTTTAACCAATCCATTTTACATAATAATTTGATACCCTGCTTGTTGAACTAACACGAAAGACACTAATTATTTCTTAAATGTTGGTACATACCAAATATTAGAAATTATTTTCTCTTCAACCTCTAGGAGAAAACCCTTTACAAAATATTTTTTTATGGTGCATGCATGGTGTCATCAACCAAAAATATTGAATTTGATTGGCATTCATAAAATGACTAGAAAAAATCTCCTTTAAATGTCATGTGTTGTGGTCTACCAGTATCCATTGTCCATGAATCTTCATATTCACTTTGAAAAGAGTATTTGTAGACCACTAAAGATTTCAACTATAATTTTTGAAGAGCATTGAACATGTACTCATAATTATTTTGATCATCATCTAGATCTTTGGCATTTGCATACTATGCTAAAGTTGAATTGTGTGTGAACTTAAGAAACTTACCATTAGGAGATTTACAATTTGGTGCATAATGACCAATGCTATTACATCTTATGCATGCAATTTGACTCATGTCTCTACCTCTTCCAGTTCAATAGTTACAATTTGTAGGTCGTTCTAATTGACCTTGTCTGAAATAGTTTGGACCTTATTTATTGCACTTATTGTTTCCTCTTCCTTGTCTATGATCCTTTCCATGTATTTTATTTCCACTTAAGTTTCTAGTATTAATGGGAGCACCTCTTCCTCTTGAACTTTTATCTAATGTATTATTTTTTGATCCTATATAAAAAATATATTCGCCTAATTGTTTCTTCTTCCCAAATGTTTTATCATGTTGAGTCAATATTTCATTCAACTAATCAACTAATCAACAAATCATCAAATACACCACATGAGAGACACCATAAGCATTGTGTAACACAATTCACTCTCCACTGGAAAGAAACACTATAAGACTTCGCCTTGACCCATTTATAGTCTTATAAAAATATGTTGATTGATATTTTTATTTTGACTCTAATCAATTATTATTACACATGACTTTTCAACATACAATATTCATCAAATATTTCAAAATTAAACATTTAAATTTTTTTATTTCTTCATAAATATTAAAGAAATAAAAAATACAACACTCCCCTTAAATAAACATTATTTCAATTTTCAAATCACAAATTACTACATCAAACATTGAGTTCCACTTTCTTATGATAAAGTAATCATCCATTCAAAAAAGTTTAATTTTTTTATTAAAATATTTTAATTATTTTTTAACATACCATTCAATTAATTCTAAAACCTTTGGAATATGCTTTATACAGCTCTTTTATATGCCAATTGAAAAATAAAAAAAATGATCCTTTTAAAAAAGTGATACAATATTCATTAAATATTTTAAAATTACACATTTAATTTTTTGTTTCTTTATAAATATTAAAAAAATAAAAAAATACAACACTCTCTTAAGAAAATAGTATTTTAATTTTCAAATCATAAATTAATACATCAAATTCTTGTCTCGTTAATTCTTCATAAACATTAAAAAAATAAAAAATACAACATCCCCTTAAAAAAACATCGATATTTCTTCATAAACATTAAAAAATAAAAAATACAACATCCCCTTAAAAAAACATTATTGCAATTTTCAAATCACAAATTAATACATCAAACTCTTGAGTACCACTTTGTTAGGATAAAGTAATCATCCATTCAAAAAGTTTGAAAATAACATTTTTTATTAAAATATGTTAATTCTTCTTTAACATACCATTCAACTATTTCTAAAACCTTTAGAATATGCTTTATACAGCTCGTTTATATGCCACTTGAAAAATGAAAAAATAGTCATTTTAAAATTAAATATTTATCTTAAAAAAATACAATATTCATCAAATATTTCAAAATTAAATATTTAAATCTCTTTATTTTTTCACAAACATTAAAAAAATAAAAAATACAACACTCTCCTTAAATAAACATTATTTTAATTTTCAAATCACAAATTAATACATCAAACTCTTGAGTCCCACTTTCCTAAGATAAAGTAATCATCAATTCAAAAAGTTTGAAAATAATTTTTTATTAAAAAATATTTTAATTTTTTTTTAACATACCATTCAATTATTTCTAAAACCTTTAAAATATGCTTTATACAGCTCCTTTATATGACGCTTGAAAAATTAAAAAGTGATACTTTTAAAAATGTGTGCATACATTGACTTTGCGCCCATTTCAAAGCATAAGTGTTATTATAAGAATGACATTTATGTTTGCATGGTTTTAAATTTGGCAATAGTTTAAAAGTTTTATTTTTTGGTAGTTGGGTAGTTTTTTTTCTACAAGAATGGTTGGACCTGTAGATTTGAATGGTTAAGTTTGTATAATCTATGTGTTTCAAGAGTGTTTCAGCATAAATGTAATCTAAACAACAGAAAATAGAGATTTTGTCCAAATTTATATTATCAAATTCCCACAAAAAAAACCCAAAAAACATTTAACTAAAACTTATTGTATTCATGCTATTTTGAACCATTAAATATGCCATCTTAATGCAATTTGAGCTCTCGACATGTAAAGGAAGAGAGGGTCCATCTAACACATGAATAGAGTTGTAATGTAATTCTCGTATCTAAATCCGAATAGCTATTAATCATTCACTACAGTATGAGATCAAATCTTGGAACAAACAACAGATTATAAATCTACTTTGAAACCTGATATGTTAATTCTAAATAGATTGATGCTTGCGATCAATTCAGATTTGCAATTAAGAAAACGATTTAGATATTTATTGATATATACAATTTGCAATGAAGATTGGATCATGACTTCAATCACCAGTGGGTCCAAAACTCTGTGGAAATAATTGGATTGTTGGAGCTTTGTTGCAAATTTGAGCAGGTTGGAAACTTTGCTCTTTGAAAATGCAATTCATTGTTGAAGGAATTTTCCAGGATTTCAGATTTGAAGCCTGCAATCTTAAACAAATCACTGATGACTAGAGATCGCTTGATAGAAGAGGTTGAGATTTTATTGAATTAGAAGCATCTCAAGCAAATCGTTGGTTTTTGGAGTCTTGCTCTCAATATACAGATTTTACACCCATAAAAAAATAATAGACTCAATCAACAATATGTATTTTGCAGATACTGGTTCAATGGCTTCATTCAACTATTGTTTTCTTTTGAATTTGATAGGCAGAAAAATACAGATCTAATTTTTATTAATAACCTTAAAAGTCACTAATTAAAAAAAAAAATCAGATCTAGAAGTATCAAAGAAATTTTAAATTTGATTTCAAAATTGAACCGGGATTCAATCAATTGAAGTCTCTTCCTTATAAAAAAAAAATAAAAATTGGCAGCAAACTCACCAAAAAAAATTGTGCCACACGGACTATTCCAAAATCTTCTACAATGGAGTTTCCTCTTCAACATCTGCATTATAGCAAGCTCTGATACCACTATGATACCAAAATGTACTCAAACACACAATTTTATTAATAAGAAAAATACTGTTACATTAGGGCTATAAACTCACAGAGAATTTAAATAAACTCTTCATCCTTGTATCCTAAGATAAATTTAATATGAACATCTTATAACACAATCATATGAAGATTATGAAGATGACAACACAATCATATGAAAATGACAAGTGTTTATGTACAATAATGCAATAATGCTAGATTCATATTATTTTTCTAATTAATGATCCTAGGAAAATACTAGTCTAGAAGTACTTTACTTTAGGATCATCATAGTATATGATAATCAATTTTAAAAAGATTATCTACATTAATTTTATGTATGAAAATAATAGTTTGAAAGAAGTGACTTTAAATAAATATCTTACCATATATCTTTATCACAAACTTAATTGGAACTATAGTATTAAGAAAAGGATAAATGGAGGATGGAAAATTTATTACCAATTTGAAAATAGTTGTAAATAAATCAACAAACCATTGACTTTTGAATAAGAAAACACGATTTTGAGACTCTAATCATTGCTAGTTAAGTTTGGGGTTCCAACATTTCTAGAGAATTGTGGAGAAAGAGAAAATATAAAATCATTTTACAACTTATAATCTAAAAATTAAAGGAAATATGTCGTATCCTATCCTCCTTATGGAAGCAAGTATTTCCTCCATTAAGAGCATGGTTGTGACTAGGTATGTAACATACAAGAAAAAGATGAACAACATGGAAGAAAAGAGGCTTTCAAATGTTGCTTCAAAATTCATTGGTAGCTCAAGTGAGGTTGGCGTAAAGATGCCAAGTCTTCACTAAATCATTTGGGTATCGAGGGAGAAATCACTCAACATAATAACAATAGTAATAAAATTATTATTACATTTAAATTTAAGGAGAAATTGTGGTCTCATAAAGAGTTAGAGGATAAGAGAAAAGTAAGATAGTACAAGGAGTTGATCAACCCTAATTTAAGATATAAAAAGTATCTCTTTGTTTTAACTAGAATAAAGAAGAAAAACAACATTGCCAAAATAAGAACAAACTCTCAAGAGCTCAATATTGGAACAAAACATTCGATAACTGCTAAAAAGAAGAGGGTCTAAATAATTTGTCATTTTTTTGACGTTAAGAGTGTTGAAGAAGAAAAACACTTTTGATTGGGTCTCAAGCTAGATGGAGTCAAAGATGCTCATGCGCATGGCCATAGAGGCTAGGGTTTAACTCTGTTCGCTCGCTACCCCACTACGTGTCGAGCCTACAACCATCATCCCTGCCTCCTTCACTAGCCATGACAATGGCCTATTCTATTTCTACTAGTTCCCTAGGTCGCGAGGCCATTTCCTCCAGGCCAATTTTGATTTATTAGTCTGGTGCTTCTTTTCAAGATATTGTTCGACGAGACTCTACTCTTCCTTCTTCATCTCTTCTGGTTCAGGAAGCCCCTTCTCTTGTCATTCCCATGGGACACGACACTGAGGAAAAGGAAGAGTATTACAAATCCACAAGTTTGGTCTATCTCTTTAATGGTTTTTGGCAAAAGTTAGCAGATCTCAAGAGCTGGATCTCAGCTACCTAGATCCCTATCATGCAACAACAAGATTTCATTATTCCTTGTGCAAAAGGTTTCTTCATTGTTGAGTTTAACATTAAGGAGGATCGAGATCGAATTTTCAATTTAGGTTCATGGTTTTGGGGAAACTTACGTTTGTGCATGAAAATATGGACTCCTTTCAATCCTCCTACTAATATTCTCTCCTAATCCCCAGTTTGGGTGAGACTTCCAATCTTCCCTTGCACTTTTGGGGTTTACCCTCTATTGAAGCCATCATTTCAGCTTTGGGAAAGTTCCACTTCACAAGATGTAAAATGAGGAGGAAGAGAAATACTACTTTTGGTTGTATCTACGTGGGAATGGAAGTCAGTAAAGGGTTCTGAGCTGAGGTTATTATTACTGGTAAAAAATATTCTTGGTCTCATAAACTAGATTATGAGAGAGTTTCTTTACGTTGCAGATCTTTGTTTGAGACAGGGCATCTTGCAACCTGTTATCTCCTCAAATAAATTGGTCAAATTTATTTTATTAGGTGATAGGAAAGTCATTAGATGAAGCATTTTATATTTTTTTAAGAGTCTTTAAAAAAGAGCTTTGGACTTGTATTTCATAAGAACTCTTCAGTCAATGCTTTATTTGGAAAAAATTTCAAAAGATAGGTTTCGGTGGTAAGTGATATGTTCTAAAGCGTTGTAAGCCACCAAAAGAATTAATGTTCGGCAACTAAAATCGCAATTTTGGGGCCCTCTAAACCACCAAAAATCACAGGTTTTTCAAACTATAAACTACCTTGGGAAAACTCAGTTTCCTCAGTCGTGGAGAGGTCGTTTTACACGCTTAAATAGTCGATTGACAATTAGACATCCTAATATTTCCAATGGTACTTTTATATCTTCATTTGGAGTTCAGGAAGGCCGTCAAAAGTCCCCCACAAGATGAGGCTGCGTTTTCATAAATGTGGCGTTTCTACTATGTTGAGTCATCATTTTCAAATGATGATTCTGAGCAGCTGGAGGATCATTTTGAGAAACGGTCAGAGGATTATGTGCCTAACATGTCAAAGAAGAATAACCTCTTTCAGTTTATAAATAGGTGTCAGAAATGTGGAGAAACGAATTCATCTCTGAGCCCCAGTTTTCAGTAGTCTGGCCCAATTTTTGTGGCAGGCAGTTTCAGAAATTGATTGTAACTGATTGTTATCTTTGGGATTTGGGAAGATTTAGAGATGATTTGACATCATAATTTGAAGAACTGCTAAAGACAAATCGACTTTTGGAAATGGATTTAACCCATACATATTGTAAAAATGTTGTAATGATTTCTATTTTTAGCATAACAAATCCATACTTTCAGTATCTGGAATAGTATTGTAAAGGCTATAAAGCCTGTAAATTTTATAGAATAAGGGTTTGAGTTTGGAGACTAGATCATACTGATATTGTACTAGACCTTTTTCATATAATACAGATACACACGTTTCTTTCACTGTTAATGTCAGATTGTCATCTTCTCTCTTTTCTTGTACTTTGGATGATTACTATTATCTAAGTTTGTCTAGTTGCAAATGAATTTCATCTCATTGGTCAACTCATAAACATTGATTTAATAGTAATCTGTACTATCTTTATTCATCCCATCACATAGGTGTTCTGGTTGATAAATATAGTCTTTTTTCACCCATCAGTTCAATTATTTATCTCATTATTGACTTTTGAAAGCATTGTCTCATCTGGTTATATATATTTAAGTGTCTTGAATCTGAACCAATTGTTTAGTTATCTCAGTTGATCCAACATACACAGAAAACCAAAACATATTTTAAGTTACCAGGATTTTTCAAGCTACAACCTGAGAAGGACTTCGGGAGAGATAACAAATTGGCGTCATTCCCGGGGAAAGGATATTGAAGAAAGCTTCCCTGGGAGATGACATAAGCTCCATTTTTTATGATAGACAAAGACTGGGCATCATTTTGGTTGTGATCATCTATCTGGCGACTCCATGAAGGGAGAATTCAGTGGCGACTCCATTGTTCATAAATATGTTGACAACTCCACTGGTATGAAATGAACAAGAGGTATGCCTTTTGCAATTTCTCAAGTATTTCTAGTTACCCTCATCCAGTACCTAGTAGAGATGAATGGGAAAATAGTCTTCCCAGATTTCAAGGAGAAGAGTGGGAAGTGCCAACTGAACATTTTCTGGATTTTCATGACTTTATTCATCGGCTTGAAATTGTACACAAGGATGTTCAAATTAATATTTTTAGTTATTCATTAGAGGGGATTGCTCTTGACTGGTGTCGGTCTCTTCCAAATGCAAGTGTTATCTCTTTGACAGGTTTTCATACAACCTTCAATTCCTTTTGTAAAGAGTATTTTCTAGTTGAACATCTTTTTGAAGGATGTTGTGAAGAGTTTTCTTCATTTCATAAAGATTTTACTTGTCACAAAAAATAGATTTGTGATAAAGCTTTTATTATAGAAGAAGACATTTACCATGTAGATCAACATGTTTTTTTTTAATATTCTGATGTCAAAGAACAAGGGTATACATCAACAAAGGAAAGTTATAGATCTGAGTTACAGTCAGATGGTAAAGAAGAACTTATCCCTCACAATCTGCAACAACTCTCTGATATCTTTCACAATGAAGTGCTTTCTCATAAAAACGAACTAGAAATGGATAATAAAGGAGTTGAATAGTCTCTTACTATCATTAAGTCTGATCGTTATGAATCTGAAGAGTTGGTTTCTTTAGCTACAGATGGAGATGATCAACTATCTATTGGTCAAATGTCCATTGAAATCAGTAAGGGTAGTCCACAGTTTTCAGATTTGCAGATCAAGGAAAGCTGCAGTTACCACGAGAAACATGATTTTCTGGAACCATCTAATCTCTAGCTAGAACATCAGGAGGACTCTCTTTCTCCTTATGTATATTTTGTTTAAAATTTTGATGGAAGCACTAATAATGATGAGGAAGAAGGTTATATTTTTCCAAATCTGTTTCAAGATCATATTGTTGATAATTCTATGCAAGAATCTTCATCTTTGTTATTAGGATTTGATCCAGATATCCCCATATTCGACAAATATAGTGATGAGGAGGAAGATTTTAAAGTTTATGAGGGTTTGTTGACTAATTAAATCTCATCTAGTTCTACTCTTCATCAAAGAGTTGATCATAAATGTATGCATGTTATGAATGATGACAGTTGTGAGTCTATTTTTCAAAATTCCAATGAAGATCTTTCTAGTTTTGACATATCTGCCAAAGAGGTCATTATTGGAGAGAGTAGTCAACAATTTCTTGATGATACATCTTTTAAGAATCATTTTTCATTTGATCATGATCAATACAATGATGTAGAAGATGAAGAACATATCTCTTCTTCTCTCTTAAAAATTGTCAATTGTAATGGGCTAGCACATCATAGAGATAAACTCGAATCATAGGGATATACCTAAGAGGAGCAGAGAAGTTTAGATAAGAAATTGATCATGCAAGTTTTTTTGACAGAGGTCGAGTAGTCTACATTCAACATTGAGATCAGGGAAGGCAACGAGCAATAACATTTCAGTTTACAGTTGGAACATCAGCTTAAAGAGGTATCTCTTGGTGAATTTGATGACCCTATTGCTGACTATTTGGAGTTTATGAGCAACATAAATGTCAAAGTATTTTTTTCAAATGAAGGATGGTTTTGTCATCTTTTTAAATTACAGTTCTTCATGCTATGGTTTCCTATATTTTTCGGGTCTAGATAAAGAATTTTATCAGTAAATTAGTTTTTTACATGGCTTCATTGGAAGCATGATTTCACTTGATCAAGAGCAGTGCAGTTAGTTACTGTAGGAGTAGGTAGAAGAATAAGATCGTCATACGAGAAGATAGATTATTTTCAGTTGTTGGTTTGTTAAATAAGTAGAGAAGACTGCGGGTTTGCATAGAATGGTTAATTGTTGACTCCATGCGCAATGGAATACTAGAGTCTAGTTTTAGTTTTAGTTTTGTTTTTTCCAGGAAAGGCATCAGGTCTGTGGTTCTTGAAACCTCACAGGGAGAATTTTCATCCCCAATAGGAGCCATATGTTATCTCCTCAAATAAATTGGTCAAATTTATTTTATTAGGTGATAGGAAAGTCATTAGATGAAGCATTTTATATTTTTTTAAGAGTCTTTTAAAAAGAGCTTTGAACTTGCATTTCATAAGAACTCTTGAGTCAGTGCTTTATTTGTAAAAAATTTAAAAAGACAGGTTTTGGTGGCTAAAGGCTATGTTCTAAAGCGCTGTAATCCATTGAAAGAATTAACTTTCGGAAGCTAAAATCGCAATTTCGGGGTGCTCTAAACCATCAAAATCGCAGGTTTTTCAAACTATAAACTGCCTTGGGAAAACTCAGTTTTCTCAGCTGTGGAGAGGTTGTTTTACATGCTTAAATAGTCAATTGACAACTAGACATCCTAATATTTCCAATGGTACTTTTATATCTGCATTTGGAGCTCGGGAAGGCAGTCAAAATTCCCCCACAATATGACGGTTTTCAAAAATGTGGCGTTCCTACTGTGTTGAGTCATCATTTTCAAATGATGATTCTAAGCGACTAGAGGATCGTTTTGAGAACCGGTCGGAGGATTTTTTGCCTAACATGTCAAAGAACAATAAAATATTTCAATTTATACACAGGTGTCACAAATGTGGAGAACCGAATCCATCTTTGTGCCCCATTGTTTTGCAGTCTGGTGCAATTTTTGTGGCAGGCAGTCTTAGAAATTGATTGTAACTGACTATTATCTTTGGGATTTGGGAAGATTTTGAGCTGCTTTGAAATCATTATTTGAAGAAATACTAAAGACAAATCGAATTTTGGAAATGGATTCAATCCATACATATTGTAAAACTGTTGTAATGATTTCTATTTTTAGCATAACAAATCCATACTTTCAGGATCTGAAACAGTATTGTAAAGGCTATAAAGCCTGTAAATTTTATAGACTAAGGGTTCAATTATGGAGACTAAATCATACTGCTATTGTACTATACCTTTTGCATATAATACAAATACACAAATTTCTTTCACTGTTAATGTCAGATTGCCATCTTCTCTCTTTTCCTGTACTTTGGATGATTACTCTTATCTAAGTTTGTCTAGTTGCAAATGACTGTCATCTCATTGGTCAACTCATAAACATTGATTTAATAGTAATCTGTACTATCTTTATTCAACCCATCACATAGGTCTTCTGGTTGATATATATAGTGTTTCTTCACCCATTAGTTCAGTTATTTATCTTATTATTGACTTTTGAAAGCATTGTCTCATCTGGTTATATATATTTAAGTGTCTTGAATATGAACCAGTTGTTTAGTTATCCCACTTGATCCAACATACACAGAAAACCAAAACATATTTTAAGTTACCAGGCTTCTTCAAGCTACAACCTGAGAAGGACTCTTGGAGAGATAACACAACCCATTGTCTCAAAGGAACCAATAAGAATAGAAAGCATCATAAATCCACTTGGTGGGTCGGATTGAATGATAGCCATCAAGTAATCTCATAAGAATGCAAAAAACCTCCTTAAGTCAATGAAAAACCTTCTCAATTAGATCCTCCTATTCAACCAACTCGGTTATCTCAAGAGTCGTGCTAAGAATCCACTCAAAAGCTGGATAAGGAGGCATCTTCCCTTTAGGTCTCAGGCCAAGGGAATTTGTATCCAACAATCTCCTCAACCATCGACATGTTGGGCAGATCAAGTTGATGAAGTTGAGGTACCAGATCAAGAAAAAATAAAATCTTCAACTCAAGACAATCCAAGAATCATAGGCATCCCAAACACCCCAACATCTGCAAAAGAACTTTGGACAGTAGTCATAAAGAAGAAGAAATCACATGTAACATCACAACTGATGGTAACAGGAACTCAAGCTCGCAAGTTGGTAAAAAAGGTAAGTTCTTCCACAACATGTTAATTTAGATACAGTGTCTCTTCACTTTTATCCTCATAGTCTTTTTCTGAGTGTATTCAATAAGGTTGTTCTATGTGAAATTTTCATTAGAGTATTTGAAAAAGTCATTGATAGCATGTAGTAGTTGTCTATTGGAGGCCCCATATTGGCCCAAATTTTATTAGATTTTGTACCTCCCCAACATGCTCTAACCGCACTCGTTTTTTATAATAAAAATATTTTAATTTTTGTTAAAAAAACATTAAATCTCAATTTTAAATTTTGGGTTACATTACAAACCTTCATAACCTATTACTTCATCAAAATTATAATGGTTTAGGAATTATTTTCTTAAAACTTTTAGAACATACAAATAAAACTTTAAAATAAACCAAATATATTGTTATCATTTTTAAAGTTAAATAAACTAATGATGATTTGAGTGGATATTAATAACCACCATTATTATCATCATCATTATTGATTTAATATATAGATATAAATAAATATTATTATTATTATTAATTTAATATATAGATATAAATAAATATGACATATCACATATTGATAAAGATTAAATATGACGTAATAAAAATCGATAAACATAGATGTAAAATATGATAGTAATGTGACTTTATATATAATAATAACAATAATGATATGATTTTCATATAATTTTCATATAACTATTATATGTAATAACAAACAAAGGGAAAAATAATAAAACTTTTGGTGAAATTGATGTGATGTTTGTTTTGAGGCATGCAAGTGATTGGTTAATTCCAATGATAGTTTGCCCTTTAATCCCATACATCCATTCAAGCAAGTTAAAACCATAGGAAAAAATGTGCCCATAAACACTTTCATGTTATGAAAATTTGAACATGTTTCTTACGTCTATATAATGGATTATTCTTTGTTGGTGTCATGGAGTATTTTTTTCTTTTTGTTAGTGTCATAGTGAGTATATGAGAAAAAAAAAGATCTTTATTGTTTTATTGAGTCGAAGTTTTTAATTCTTTTAATTTTATTATTATTTTTTTTTTAACATATTACATGATGTTATAAAATATAATATGTTATATGATATAATATGTTATAACATATTATATTATTATATTATATTATTGAAAATGTAAAAAAATTATATTTTTATTAATATAATTAAATTAATTTTTTTAGTGGAAAAAACATATTACATCCTGTAATATATTACATTTGTTCTGAAACACATAAATAAAATGTAGGAAACTAGAATTTTTTTTACTAAGAAAACATATAACATCTCATAACATATTACATATATTACATTGCTTATGAAACAAATAACAAATAAAAATGTAGGAAACTAGAAATTACATGATACAACAGTAATATTACATTTGTTATGAAACAAATAAAAGTGTAGGAAACTAGAAAATGGAAGCTTCTAGTTTCATCACTACATAGTGTGGTAATGTGGTGTAGTATTAGATAACGGAACTCTTAATTTTTTTAAGTGTTTCTAGTATTTGTGTGCTATCTCCCAAGAAATGTAAGAGCATCGCATTTGATAAGTAATTGCTTTTGGGTCCTTTTAGCATTAAAATGGCAAGTAGGATTGGAGGAGTTCCCATATTTGAACCCTTGAACAACTTAATTTGAGGACCGTGTTCATTGGTTTGGTGACATGGGTAATTTGGTGATTGTGCTGATTTAATTTGGTGATTTTAGGTGATCATTTAATGCTTGTATTGATTAAATAATACAAATGATTTGGCAATATGGGTGATACTAGTAATGTGTTGTTATCACTATAGATAAAAATCAATTAATACAAGTATCATAATATTGATTATTTGAAGATGCTATCGATATAAGTAAATAATTTAATGCTTTTAATTTAGTGATACTTTGATGACATTAAATGATTTTGCATTCAAAAATTATGATTTGATGATAATATTAATAATCTTGTGGATGATATTAATATTCATGTTGAGTTGTTTGTATTGATGATGTTTAATACTTGATAATAATGGGTAATAGAAATTATGATTTGATGATAATATTAATAATCTTGTGGATGATATTAATATTGATGTTGAATTGTTTGTGTTGATGGTGTTTAATACTTGATAATAATGATTAATAGTGATGGTGTTAATTGTTGATTTCTATGATATTGACTTGGTGGAATCTTGTGGATATTAATTATTATAATGTAGCTTGAGGAAGTTTTATCCTTGTTTTCTTCATAATGACATGGCTTTGGGATTGGTGGTCCTTCTATGATGGAGAAAATTATAAACAAGAAAAATTATTTATGAAACATGGTTTTGATTATTTGTTATACACCTTGTGGTGGTTGTTAGAGATGACTTGTTGGACCCATTATTCCACCTTGATAATTCTTTTGTTGATGTTGATTAATATTGGACTATGGGAAATATTTTGTTACTTAATAACTAGTATGAGTATTCTCTTGATAACATATGATGGGAAAATTCATTGCTAGTAATGTTTAGCATTGATGTTAGATATGTGTATTTGATGATGATTATTAACAACTATGTCCTTGATATTTATTAAATATTGTGGATGATTACCTCCTTGATGATTATTAATAATCATGATCGATACCATGATGTAAGGGAAATTGAACCCTATCTCACCTCTTGTGACTAGTTTAACTATTATGATTAGGATCAGGACCAATATTTTTAAAATGAGATGATGTTTACCCAATTACTCACAATTAGTATGCATATATTTTTTGTTAATGTTGCATTGAATGAGATGATGAATTTATTGTATACTTGTTGAAAAAACCTTTGTTTTGGGTGTTATTACCAAATTTTGATTTACATGAACAAGGAATTTAGGAAATTGGAATAAAATTCATTCCAATAGCTAGTTGGTTTTGAATTTGTGGAGAATTTTTCACTTTAGAGGAAAGTGAATTAGAGTTGTGGCATGGGGCCAAGGATGGAGCTCTGATGGTAATTAAATGATGTTCACATGGTTACAAAAATCTTCTTGTGTGATATGATTAGTATAACACGAGTCTTTAAGGAACTGTATAAGAGATTGAGGCCAAGTTTAGTTCCAAGGAGGGAAGTATGTAACACCCCTCATTTCCCAACTCTTCTTTGAGAAGGATTAGGAGGTCAATCTGAGGATTGAATACAGATTTAGTGACTATGTTTTTTGTTAGGTTATAAGTGACTTGTAGAATGTACTTGACTAATAGGATGGTAAATGATATTATCGAATGTTGAGTTGATTAGTATGTACATTATGATAGATATATGTGTGGAGCATGAAATAAAAACTTACACAGTGATCAAGTGTGAATTGTCGCAAGTGAACGGGAACTATAGAACAATTGGGTAGAGTTAATTTAAGGAAGAGGAAGGCTATGGAAGTCAAATTAAACAATGAGAAAGATTAATGGAACCAATTTGAAATTAATTGATATTATATTTCTTATATTTGTGACATGATTTCATTAATATAAGTAATGTAGGACATTGGAAACCTAAGGAGGACATAGGTGGATATGGATGTTTGGGACTACTGCAAGGTGGGAGTCAAGTGAGAAATATCCATGGAGGGTAATTGGTAATATTAAGAAATCAATTATTATGATTATTACATGATATCAATCTACATAATATGTGTGTGATTATTGCATGTGTAGGATTCACTTGATAATTCCCACTATCTTCGTGTCAAAATAAATGCACTGGATCGATTTTTTTGTTTCTTGAATTAATGCTCTAAATAATTTTTCATTGTAATATTACCATTGAAATCAATGCACCCTATTTTTTGGGGTTATTGCATTGCTAAAATCAATGCGACTACTTGATTTCCCTAAATCTATTTTCATTGAATCATCATTAAAATCAGTGCACCCTATTGTTTTGTGTTATTCCATGGGTGAAACGTGTAAGTTTTAACCTGCGAAGTAAAGCAATGCATATAGATTCTTAAGCAATACATAAATTAATCAATGGCTCATACACATAGTACACAGAGATTTTATACCGGAAACCCTCAACCGGGAAAACCTTTCTTATATTCATTATATCAAATTTCACCATTCACCATACAATATATACAATGTTTTTAGGTATTCCGTAGATACCAAAACCCTATTCCCTTAATCCAGGATGAATTTACAAATCTGCTAAAAATAGCAAAAAAACGCCTAATCCCTTAATCTAGTGGTAGGGATCGTCAGATGCAGTTATCGTATCTGATGCGCCCACACACACACATGCAAAGAATATAACACATATACCCAACAAAATCGATGCAACTACTTCATTGCAATTAATCATTTTTCAAGGTATCATCACTAAAATAAACACACCCTATATTTTTGCATTATATCATTGTTGTAATCGATATAATTATTGGATGTCTATGCATTATATAATTGGTGAAATCAATGAATTTATATCATTGTTAAAATCAATTCAACTAATCCACATACATTCATTATGCCATTGCAAAAATGAATGCAAGTATTTGTTTTATGTATATATTCTAAGAAATTTTTATAGCAGTGCTTGTTTTGTGTACACTATCATAAATTGTAATGATAATCTATGTCTAAGTGGAAATAGTATGTGAGTCTAAGAGTATTTAACATAAAGATATGTAGAACATTAATATTTTCTTAGACTCTGTATTAGAATATAGTATATCCAACTATACCTAAGGATTACAACTTCCAGAACAAAAGAGTGGAAGAACAACTACACTTATGGAAAGTTGAGGACTAATAAGATATTTATATTGTTAGGGAAAAAGGATAGCACATATAACTAACAACATCACCCTACAAATAATAATCTATAATATTAAGGGACATGTCACTAACCAATTTGCATACATTGTGAACATTTTCACTTCATTTACTTGATTTATTTATCATCCCAATGACTCCATGAAGCTATATGAATTCATTATCATGTTCGATATTGTAATGTTAATATTGTCCCAGATGCCATCTTTCCATTCTCTTCACCATATAAATGTTCTCTGCTTGATATCATGATTGGTCAATGACTTGTTTGCAAATAACAATGCCTCTAATATCTATATGACATGTGTTGTCTTATGATGAAATATTCTTACATGATGTTGTATTGGGGTTTGAGACCCAATGTTTAAAAGGATTTAGCAACAAATACACCATAGATATTGGCATATTAAATATTCAAGGACTAAATAAGGTCTCACCTAAGACTCCATGAGAATAACAGAGACCATAGGTTTTGTGCAAATCATGACGAAACAATACACACAAAAAATATCCACCTCAAATCCATGCATTTATTTCACGTTCATTCATAAAAATAATATAAGTGCTATACATAATACTATATAAAATACATACATTGAAACCAAGATACACAATATATAGAGACAAATGTGCTTCATGCTTCATTCATTAATCTCAAATTCATTTAGATAAATTTTACTACACATAGGCCAAATATTTCTCGGAGCACATTTAGAATGAAACATAGACCAACAATACACTCATATCGCAATTTATTTTTTCTATCATATTCACACAACAAGAACAAATACAATGCTTAATTGGAGCTCTAAATCATCTACACCTAACATAACAATGAACTCCTAGTAACAAGAAACCCAACCCTTACATATCCGCATGGATTCCCCTGATCTCCAATGAAGCCTGGAAATCATAAAAACATTTCCATCTCACCCACAAGCTCAACCATGAATAGTCGAGTTGTTACAAAAATGGTTACAATCATTATTTAAGATATTTGATGATTTGAAATACATGCAATCTCTTCAAGTCTTTGCATGTAGTACAAAACTAGATGGCATGTGTAGTAGATCATTGGTCGGTGTAGGAACTGCATCTTTCGCCACATAGTGTAAACTATCATGCATGTGCACAATTCTTAGTTCTTGCACACACATAGTCTTTTTAAAACCTCGGGGTGCCAAAATTCCCGCAACACTATTATTTGGCTCATCATGGAGCCAACAAAGTTTCATATAGTGCGATACAGGAAATGGATGTCACCATTTTCATGAGGTCTATGTTGAAGTATTTAAAATCACCATCGACCTCATCCAAAATTTATGTCAGGTCCCTCAACCTTTTGAAAAAATATTTGATGTCACCTAGTCTGATTGTCCCAACATTAGGTTTTATCTACACACCCATTTCTACCACTTGGGATACCCTTGTATGTGCATCTATCAGCTTGTAGTAGTGATACTAGGCCTTATCCACCGCATTGATCAAAATTTATAATAGGTTCTATTGGTCAGTGTGGGTCGACACAATCTCTTAAAGGAGGATGGAAATCATTGTCACAACTTCTTATTATTATTTTGGCATTAGGTAGGGTAGTCTCTTCTCGTTCTCCTCAATGTTTTCCTTAGTTTCATGTATATGATCCTCAATGGTGTTGATTTCAGGGGATTTCAAGAGTTGAGTCGAGATCTTGAATATGTAGGTGACCAAACTTGAGAAATCAACTATGTGCACTTGTCCCTAGTGTAGTGCCTATTTTGTAGCAACAAGTTGCTACTACAACTCCCTTTGTTCTAATTAGGGGTTGTGCTTAAAATTTTCTTGAAGCTCCATGTTTTATGCTTGCAAGTATTGGACCCTCGCCTTCACTTTTCTCAGTTTACGTGGAACTAGGAGCTCCAAAGTTTCTGTAGGTGGATTTGGGACTTGGGCGTAGAATTCCTCCACTATGCTAATCAACAATGTGTGTGAAATAACTTTCGTTTTATGGAGTTCATTCATCTCCTTATTTGTCATTATATCCTAGTCATTCTTATGTTGAGTTTCTTAGTGTGAAACAATATATTAGTCCTACTTCAATTAGAGTTATATACAGGACTAGTTGAGTGCACAATCCATGTCCCCTAGTTCATTCATGATCTTTACCACATAGGTTTGTAGGTTCTGTGAGGAACCTATGCCAATTCTATCTCAGTATAAGGTAATAGTTGAGGCTCTTCACTAGTGTATGGATTGATGGTTGTGATAGTTAATGGGATGAACCACAACACTCTCCTCTAGGTACTACTACACAATGATGTGGCACTAGTCATGCTTACCATGACCCTTTGTTATTGGGATGTGGGGTTGGCTATTGGAGAAATATATAGATTATGACAGAGCTCATATAACGTATGTGATCTCTCTCTATACAACATCTTATACACCTCCAAATTGGCTTCAAGAACCTTAACAATGCTCAAAACTGATGCAAGGGATTTTCCTGGCTACTTCTTTGTGGTGTTAGTGTTGATTTTATATTTTCCCATCTAGCTAATCAATAATATGCACATGGAGGACGTTGCATGTGTCTAAGAGAAGTCTTCCTCTTCAATGGGTGCAATGTTAGTTTGTTGCGATGGAATTGGTGTGTGGTTTTTTTCACCAAATATGTGGCTTGGGCTTGGCTCAATTGGTGAGAACTTTCTCTTCATGAGAAGATCCATTTCTATTCTTGTTTGTGCATGTTTCCTCTTATCCCCTTTCCCTTTATCTTCATATTTGGATTCCTTCACATGTTTTCGCTAGCTTCCTTGTCATTTCCCCTTTCCTTGGGTTGTCTCAATCTGTTTCTACTCATCCACTGGTTCCTTCCATTTATGTTGGGATATCTTTTCATTTTTCCTCTTTCTCCATTTCTTAGTCCATGTTTACAATTTCTCTACATTATCGTATAGTGTGGGGTGAAGTTTGTCTAGCCACTTTGCAATGTCATGTTCAATATCCTCCTTGGTAATGAAAAAAGGGAGGTTCCCAGGATTGATCTGTAGATATTCAAGTGCGGTGATTGATCCAGAATATATTTGCAAAATGAAATGAATACATATTATGATCAAAATATTCTTAACAAAGAATAACAAATATATAGTAAAATTGGTTTCTATTCAATAAGGAAGTAAGATGAAACTATAAAATGCAGCGAAAACAAGATTTCTAGGATGGCAATGACTTATCTCTGAGAAGGGATGTGAGGACTGTGCTCATTTGCAAGAAGATAATTACAATAAGGATATAAATTCCTTTTTACAATAAAAAGGAATGTAAAAAACCCTAGACATCCAAAAAACCTAACCCTAGGAAATGAAGCGCCAAAAGTCATGTGGGCCCCATTTGGGTAAGTTAGTACATCAACTTCTCGGGGTCATAAATTTTTCATACGATCTCCTTTTTAGGTGCACGATAGCCCATTGGAAAGGTTCTTGACTGTGGTGATCCCTAAAAAACGTTGTTTATGGCCTCAAAACGACCCCGCAAGTGAGGAACCTGAAAACTAGGGAAAAAACTGCCAAACTGGAAAACTGCCAAAATGAGCCAGTTGGAATAGGTGGGAGGCCACCAAAATACATCTAGATCAATCCTCACCCATTAGTAAGAAATGGTATCCATTTATTTGAGTTTCCCCATCAGAAGAGGCAATTTCTGCTGAATTTGGCCCCGGGTGAGCCACTTTCCTTGGTGCAGGAGTTGCCCTGCTTTGACAACTCGATAAAGCTAGATCCTTTGTTGGCGAGTGCTCTTGATCTATTTTTCCACAATCAGATCAATGGATTCCTATTGTATGCAGTCAGGGTTTATCTATGTTGGTGTCAGTTGTTCTGCTATCTCCGAGGTGTCCAATAATGGTGGGAAATACTATCAAAGGATATCCATGTTGAACACTGGGTGTAAGCCAAGGAAAGGAGGAATGTTGAGCTTGAAAGTGTTATCATCCATAGCCTTGGTGATGGTGTATGACCCATAATGAAATGGGAGAAGCTTTCGATGGGGTATTGTAAGTCACTCTTTCTGCAAGAGCAACCAAGCTTTTTCGCCCACCTGAAACGTATGTGGCACCCAATGTTGATGATGGTGCTTCTTGTACCTTCCATTGGACATCTGTAGGATATCCTGAACCTGTTGGTGGATGTGCTGGATCCTCTCAATGAACCGGGTGGCTTTGTCAACTTTAGTTGGAGTAGGAGATGAGTTGGTCGAGGTGACCGCAAGGGGTAGTTCAACATCTATGGAACCCAATGGCTGGAATCCCAACCCCACCTGAAAGGGGTTGTGGCTAGTTGAGCTATGCAGGGCTCTGTTATAGCTATGTTAAACATAGGGGAGACTCTTATCCCATGTGAGAGGGTTCTTGGAATTATACATGCACAATATATGCAATTCGATTTATGACGTTGGTTTGGCCATTTTTCTCGGGGTGGAAGGCCATGGATTTGGTGATCTTGGTGTCTAGCAATGGCCAGAGGCTTGAAAAAAATGTGATGAGAAATATATTGTCTCAATCTAAGAAAATTGTTTATGGGATTCCAAAATGTACCCAAACTCGTTGAAAGAAGAGCTTGGCACTAGCCTCTATTATAATGCTCTTCTTGCAGATGGCCACAATTGCCATCTTAGAAAAGTGATCCACAACTACAAAGATAGAGTCATTTCCCCGCTTGGTGGATGGGAGGCTCGACATGTAGTCCATTAAGATGGATTCCCATGACCTCTCAGCAGTAGGAAGAGGAGTGTACAAGCCCTATTTCTTAGTGGCCAATTTGGCAATTGCATAGGCAGTGCAGGATGTGATATACTTGTTGACCTCCTCTCAAAGTTTCAGCCAGTAGAAATTTTTATCCAACATTGCCACTGTCTTTTCCACACTAAAGTGTCCTGCCACCTAACTGTAGTGGGATTCCCATATCATCTTCACTCGCTCACTCAATGGAATGCATATATGGCCCAAATGACACAACAACCCCTCTAGCACTATGGTGAGTGCTGCAACTAGCGGTTTGCTAAGGAAATCAACGATGCGGTTCATGCTTCCCATTTTATACTTGATTTTGAGGTGGAATTGATGAAATTACGTGGACCACTTCTGATAGAAGTCATTCTACAATTTTCCTTCTATCTTCATGAATTGCAGTGGCTTATGATCAATTTGGATGACTGTCTCCTTCCTAAGAATGTAATGTCTTCATTGAAAGTAGGATTGCGCAATGGAGTACATTTATTTGTCATAAGTAGGGTACTTACGAACCACATATGATAGTGTCTCACTATGATAGGCCATGGGGTGGCCGTGCTGAGTGAGAATGGCACCCACATCATAGTTTGAAGAATTTGTCTCAATCTCAAAGGGATGTTGCAGGTCTGGCAGTGAAAGTATTGGGGTTGAGCACAAGATATTATTCAAATCATCGAATGTGTGTTGTTGGGACCAACCACATACACATTTATCCTTACCACCACCCCTGGTTACTTGGCTGAGGGCCCATGAAATATGGAAGAATCCCAACATGAACTTACGATAGAAATTGGCAAGGCCTAAGAGGATTCAAAGCTCAGTAAGTGTGGTTGGGGCTGTCCAATCATGGATGACTTGTATTTTAGTTGGATCCACATGTATTCCATGCTAATCAACGATGTGTCCTAGGTAATGAACCCTGTACATGTTGAAGGATAATTTTTCCAAGTTGGCATAGAGCTGGTGCTGCCGCAGGGTGTGTAAAACTTGTTGAATATGTTGTAAGTGTTCTACCCAATTCTTGTTGTAAATGAGGATTTCATCCATATACAACACCACAAAAGTATTGGTGAATGGTCACAAGATATCTTCCATCATGTTTATGAAAGTGGTTGGGTCATTTGTTAAACCAAAGGGCATGACCAGCCATTCAAAAAGACCTTTCTTTAACTTGAAGGCAGTCTTCCAGACATCTGTCTGTTCTATCGGAACCTAGTGGTAGCTGGACTTTAGATAAATATTAATGAAGTATTTGGCCCCCATGAGTGGATCAAGTGGGCCATCGATTCGGGGAATTGAGTACTATTTTTTTACAATGATTTCATTTAGGGCCCGGTAATCAATGCAGAGTCGTCAGGTTCCATCTTTCTTCTATACCATCACCATTGGGCTCCCACAAGGTGATGAGATGTGATGTATGTGCCCCTTCTGGAGAAATTCTTGGATCTGCTGCTTGATATCCCCATTCTCTAATAAAGAGTGGTGGTAGACTGGACCATTCTGCATCGGTGCACCGGGGGTTATATCGATGGGGTGATTGACCTAACAGCGTAGAGGTACCTCGGTAGGTGAGGAGAATATATTTGACTATTCTTCCATGACCTTATCCACTTGTTGTTTCTCTGTGGAGAGGTAGGCCATAGAGAACCTGGATGTGGATATGATCTTTTGCTCATTATGAATGTGAATCATGAAGAAGAAAAACTTCCTTGTCTAAGAGATGACCTTTCGACATTTCTCGGCAGAGATCAAGGAAATAACACTAGGTGGGACTGTGTTAAGGTCCTAACCCGCACATAGGTAGATCAATGTATTCGGATGTAATAAAGGTCAATATTAATAAGACCTTTCAATAAAATAGAATAAGGTGGATGTAAGAAGACCTAGTAGAAGCTTCCACTTCTAGAAGGATCTTCCTCTAGATGCTTCTTTTTAGTATAAATAGGAGTCGAGGGTATGAGAACCCTAGCTTGGATATTATTGTAACAGAGCACTGCTCGACTGGAGGTTTCCCCCTCGAAGAGGCCCGTGAACATTGCTATCTGATTCAAAGTGTTATTTCTGTTGCTATTGCGTATATCGTTTCTGTGTATTGTGAAGATTATGCTGGATATTTTACTGTTATTCTGTCATTTCTAGCATTTCATTTCTGTTCTGCATATTTTATATATCTGGTATATTGCAAGTGGTATCAAAGCACTTTCCTTGGAAGAAATTGTGGGTATTTTTTTTTCAGGGTAGAGACGTATTCCGGCGTCTTTAAGCCACAGAGATCTGTCGTTACGCGCATAAACCTGCGGTTGAGGGATTCATACACGCAGGAAATACAAGTGGTTC
>ML776731.1:191707-224400 GCA_009831015.1 Picea engelmannii
TGAGAACCCTAGCTTGGATATTATTGTAACAGAGTGCTGCTCGACTGGAGGTTTCCCCCTCGAAGAGGCCTGTGAACATTGCTATCTGATTCAAAGTGCTATTTCTGTTGCTATTTCGTATATCGTTTCTGTGTATTGTGAAGTTTATGCTGGATATTTTACTGTTATTCTGTCATTTCTAGCATTTCATTTATGTTCTGCATATTTTATATATCTGGTATCTTGCAGACTGCCTCGAGTATCCTATACAATTCTTTGTTCAAAGTAAAAATAACATAGTGAGGCTTAGAATCATATACAACATGAATTTCCATAAATATGGTTGGCCCAAAAGAACATTACAAACTTCGAGAGGGGAAAAATCAAACAATAACTTGTCTTTGAAGGGCTTGATGTTGTATGACAGGAGACATTATTGGTTGACGCAGATGTCGCTTCCTTGGTGGATCCATCTGATGGTGTAGGGCTATGGGTGTGGCGTTGTCGGAAGGGAAATCCGCTTAACAACCTCTGCTGATTTGTTGTTCTTCTAGCTACTTCTATCAATGATGAAGTGTAGTGGGGTACCCTTCACCCACATCTGTGAACGAAAAAGGTGCTCGTCTTCCTCTGGCTCGTCTAGTTCACCATATATGATCTACATCTCCCCCTTACTGGTTCACCATATATGATCTACATCTCCCCCTTTATTGGGTTCTACATCTATGATCCATCTCCCCCTTTCTGGTTCTGAATCAAAGTCAGAACCCGCATATAATTCAGAGGCTTTCACCTCAGCCACCAGTGACTGCTTCGAGTGACAATTAGTAGTGTTATGCTAGGGGCTCTTATGAAAGTCCCACCACTTCCTGATATCTTTCTTTGTATTTTAGGTGTCCTTTTCTTGCAACATGGATTGGTTTTCCCAAGGCTATCCTTTTTTCTACAGGTTGGGGTTTCCCTTTCCTAGATTTTGCTGTGAGGGGTTCCCATGCCCAAATTTCTACATTTTTTGTTTGAGCTTCTGCTCAATTTTGACGACATATTGATAGGCCGGGCCCAAGGATGAGATGTCTAGAAACTTCATGATGCAGGAGCATCGCTCCACCTCAACATGTGAGAGTTGGTTAGCACGTTGGTGCACATTCAAGGAAGGGAGAGGCATGACCCTCTCATTTTTCATTCGAAATGAAAATTGTAATTAAGGAAATTAATTTTGTCATGATGGAAGAGCCAATTGTTTCTCTCGCACAAGTTCTAGATGATTTCTCCTTAAGTGGTTTATGATAGGAGGGATCTGCATCTGATTCGGATCATATTTCCACTCATTGTAATCTGCCTCATTAGTGAGACATTTTGAATGGTGATTAGACACCACTAGCTTAGCTTGGAGGCAAGCTCGTCGAGCTCCTCTTGTATAAATATTTGTATTGTTTCCTAGTAGAGGTTTTTGATCGAGAGGTTGATGAGAGCCGAGACTCGGTTGCAGTCTAAACTCATATATTGCAATTGACATTCTGCCATTAATAGAAAAGAACAAATTTTCCTATTTACCACTTTCCTGTGTAATGGATGTTTAGTTTTGAATGTCATTCATGTGTGTTTATGTTGTAGATGTATGTTAGAATTCATCTACAGGGATAGAGCTAGAATCCTCTATCTATGAGTGCTTTGAATTAGCTATGGATTTGTTAGGCTAAGTGCAAGGAGTGCACGACAGAGATTTGAAACTTTATGAGCCAGTGCAAGGAGTGAGCGACAGAGAGTTGAAAATATATGATCTGACACAAGGAGTGTGTGTCTGAATGCTTTCGATTTAGAGGAGAACATGCTAGGAGGGACACCAGAATAATTCATAGACTCAAGAAAAAACTTCAAGGTTGTTGAACACTATGAGGAAATAAAGCTCTGCAAGAGTGCATTGAGTGGGGTAAAGGAGTTACCTTGGTAAACCTAAAATAATTCAGGAAGAAGTTGTCTGAAGGCTCAATCGAGCGCAAGGAGTGTGCCAAAAGAGAACCAATTTCATCTTACAAGATGAGGAGAAAGAGCATCGAGTCATTTACGTATCGAGGGAGAAATCACTCAACATAATAACAATAGTAATAAAATTATTATTACATTTAACTTTAAGGAGAAATTGTGGTCTCATAAAGCATTAGAGGATAAGATAAAAGTAAGATAGTACAAGGATTTTATCAACCCTAATTTAAAATATCAAAAGTATCTCTTTGCTTTAAATAGAATAAAGAAGAAAAACAACATTGCTAAAATAAGAACAAACTCTCAAGAGTTCGATATTGGAACAAGGCGTTGGATAATTGCTAAAAAGCAGAGGGTCTAAACAATTTGTCATATTTTTTACGTTAAGAGTGTTGAAGAAGAAAAACACTTTTTTTCAGATTGTAGTGCGTACATATTGACATTGAATATCAATTTCCCACAAGTTTTGATTGGGTATCAAGCTAGAGGGAGTCAAAGCTTCTCTTGTGCATGGACATAGAGGCTAGGGTTTAACTCTGTTTTCTTTCTACCCCACTGCTCATCGGGCTTGCAACCATCGCCCCTGCCTCCTTCATTGGCCATGACAATGGCCTATTTTATTTCTTCTAGTTCCCCAAGTGGTGGGGTCGTTTCCTCCAGACCAATTTCGATTTATTAGTCTGGTGCTTATTTTCAAGATATTGTTCGCTGAGACTCTACTCTTCCTTCTTCATCTCTTCTGGTTCAGCAATCCCCTTCTCTTGTCGTTCCCATGGGACAGGACACTGAGGAAGAGGAAAATTATTACAAATCCGCAAGTTTGGTCTATCTATTTAATGGTTTTTTGGAAAATTTAGCAGATCTCAAGAGTTGGATCTTAGCTACCTATATCCCTATCATGCAACAACAAGATTTCATTCATCATTGTGAAAAAGGTTTCTTCATTGTTCAGTTCAACATTAAGGAGGATCGAGATCGGATTTTCAATTTAGGTTCATTGTTTTGGGGAAAATTAGGCTTGTGCATGAAACTCTGGACTCCTTTCAATCCTGCTATTAATATTCTCTCCTTATCCCCAATTTGGGTGAGAGTTCCAATCTTCCCTTGCACTTTTGGCGTTTACCCTTTGTTGAAGCCATCAATTTGGCTTTGGGAAAGTTCCACTTCACAATATGTAAAATGAGGGGCAAGATCACTACTATTTTTGGTTGTATCTACGTGGAAATGGAATTCATTAAAGGGTCCTGAGATGAAGTTATTATTACTGGTAAAAAATATTCTTGGTCTCATAAACTAGATTATGAGAAAGTTTCCTTTCATTGCAGATCTTGCTTGAAACAGGTCATCTTGCAACCCATTGTCTCAAAGAAACCAGGAATAAAAGAAAGCATCGTAAATCCACTTGGTGGGTCGTATTGAATGATAGCCATCAAGTAATCTCAAAAGAATGTAGAAAACCTTCTTAAGTCAATGAAAAACCTTCTCAATTAGATCCTCTTATTCAACCAACTTGGTTATCTCAAGAATCATGCTAAGAATCCACTCAGAAGACAGATAAGGAGGCATATTCCCTTCAGGTCTCAGGCCAATGGAATTTGTATTCAACAATATCCTCAGCCATCGACATGTTGGGCAGATCAGGTTGATGAAGTTGAGGTACCAGATCAAGAAAAAACAAAATCTTCATCTCAAGTCAATCCAAGAATCATAGGCATCCCAAACACCCCAACATCTACAAAAGAACTTTGGATAGTAGTCATAAAGAAGAATAAATCACATGTAACATCACAACCAATGGTAACACTAAATCAAGCTCGCAAGTTGGTAAAAAAGCTAATTTCTTCCGCATCATGTTAATTTAGATGCAGTGTCTCTTCACTTTTATCCAGTCTTTTTCTGAGTGTATTCAGTAAGGTTGTTCTATGTGAAATTTTCATTAGAGTATTTGAAAAATTCATTGATAGCATGTAGTAGTTGTCTATTGACCCAAATTTTCTTAGATTTTGTACCTCCCGAGTGTGCTTTGACCACACCCTTTTTTTATAATAAAAAAAATATTTTTTTGTTAAAAAAACATTAAATCTCAATTTTAAAATGTGGGTTACATTACAAAGCATCATAACCTATTACTTCATCAAAACTATAATGATTTAGGAATGATTTTCTTAAAACTTTTAGAACATACAAATAAAACTTTAAAATAAACCAAATATGTTTTTATCATTTTTAAAGTTAAATAAATTAATGATGATTTAGGTGGATATTAATAACTACCATTATTATTATTATCATTATTGATTTAATATGTAGATATAAATAAATATATTAATTTAATATATAGTTATAAATAAATATGACCTATCACATATTGATAAAAAATATGATAGTAGATAAATATCACATAATAAAAATCGATAAACACAGATGTAAAATATGATAGTAATGTGACTTTATATATATAATAATAATGACAATAATGATATGATTTTCATATAATTATTATATAACTATTATATGTAATAATAAACACAAGGGAAAAATAATAAAACCTTAGCTGGTGAAATTGATGTGATGTTTGTTTTGAGGCATGCAAGTGATTTAGCTGGTGAAATTGATGTGATGTTTGTTTTGAGGCATGCAAGTGATTGGTTAATTTCAATGATAGCTTACCCTTTAATCCCATACATCCATTCAAGCTTAAGTTAACACCATAGAAATAAATGTGCCCATAAACACTTTCATGTTATGAAAATTTGAACATGTTTTTACTTCTATATAATGGATTATTCACTATTATATGTAATAACAAACACAAGGGAAAAATAATAAAACCTTAGTTGGTGAAATTGATGTGATGTTTGTTTTGAGGCATGCAAGTTATTGGTTAATTCGAATGATAGCTTGCTCTTTAATCCCATACATCCATTCAAGCTTAAGTTAACACCATAGAAAGAAATGTGCCCATAAACACTTTCATGTTATGAAAATTTGAACATGTTTCTTACTTCTATATAATGGAGTATTCTTTGTTGGTGTGATGGAGTATTTTTTTTTTTTTTGGTGTCATAGTGTGTATATAAGAGAGAGAAAAAAAGATCTTTATTGTTTTATTTACTAGAAGTTTTTAATTTTATTATGATTTTTTTTTTATTACATGATGTTATATCATGTAATATGTTATATGAAGTTTAAAAAAAAAATCATAATAAAATTAAAAACTTCTAGTAAATAAAATGTAATATGTTATATAATTTTTTTAAGGAGTGTAGAAAAGAGTCAAGAACAATTTAAGTCTCAGGAAGATAAGTGCTAAGTGTAGACAAGGAGGAAGGATTTGTTGATGTTCCGAAGAAAAGCGAAATCCTCGATTGTTAAGAGAAGATAAGTGGCGAAATAACATAAGATCTGAGAGTTAGAGCTTCAGAATATTTTTCAAGAGAAAAGAACAATCTTTGTGAAGTCATGAAGGGAAGAGTGAATCCAGGCCATTTGATCTGGAAGGGACATGTGGAGGAGATCCACACAATTCAGAGGAGTAGTGCTCCGAAAGATAAGAGGAGAGTAGAGAGGCGAGAATCCCGAAGGCTGGAGTCTGAATAGATAAAAGTTGTAGATCTAAGGGAGTGACGAGGACCATTGATTCTCACGCCATTTCAGTTCGTCGATTCAGAGTTCAGGGAATTAGGAGTGGGTTGCTGTAGAAAAGACGAAACCTGAAATCTGAAGTTCTTTCCATGGTTTAGCTCTAGGTCATATCCCGAGGTCATATGATAGAAAGGTCCTAGCACAAAAAATTAGTATCGCTGTCACTTTATTCAAAGGTTCAAGAAGAGAGTCACAAGGTTGATAGGACCTGGACTTTGGAGAAAAAGGGACCTGTGATAAATTTTCATTGGGTTCCAGCGGGGAGCCGAAGATTCAATCAAACTCATGTGTTTGAATGATCCTAGACCGGGAGGTTGCGCATTCCCAAAGGGGAGGGTCTGCACCAAGTGGTATCAGATCAGACCCAAAATTGATTTCTGTAGGCAACAAGACACAATGTGATGCTTTGTGGAGACTGTTGCAAGGTGTGCAATAGATTGTAAATAGCCAGCTGGGATGCAGGTGAAGCAAGATGGTTGTTGAAGTCCATAAGCATAATCTAGTAGAGGATTGTCTACGAAAAAGAAAAATGAAAATGGACAAGTAGCTCAGTTAAATCCGAGAAGATATGGAGAAGCTAGCATTCAATATGAAGTAGGAGGAAAAGGTACATTTTAGATACGAGTGTCCTTCAAAAAGGACAACCAAGAGGCTTGTTCAGAAGTTGGTGGCTAGGAGACAACAATAGGTGTTAAAAAAGTGGTTGAGACATGATGAAAACCTCAATGGAGAGGGAAAGAGATCTGGAAGAGGTCTTGTAGATTTCCAGGTGGGTAATGAAAAGGGATCAATTGATCTTGTAAACTGCTAGGAGGGCAGAGGAGAAATCCTAGTTTTCCAGGTGGGAAAGGGAGAAGAAATGAGCTCAGTGAAGAGTTCAGTTAAGCAATAGATGTTGACAGATGGGAATAAGGAAAAAGAAAGGCCTCACCCATATGAAGATTCATGTGGATCTGCAACCCACATGAATGAATATGATGAGAAGTTAAATACTTCCACCGCCAAGGAGAAGGATCAAAGGAACATTATGGTCATTTGAGGGGTTGAGATATTCCTGCCAAGAATTTGAGGAGAGGATAACATATTTGTTGCAGAGGTAGCAGGAAAAGGAAAACAATCTGAGACTATCATGGAGGAGAAGGAGAAGATATTGAAGTTTTCCCGAACATAAGAGGATCACCCGATCAAGTTGTTCACTCAATGGGAGGTGGAGTTGAAGATGTTGGAGGATTTCATGGAAAATACAGAACCAGAAGGTGGTTGCCTAGAGATAGCCATGCCATAGGAGACATGCCAACATGTGTTGCAGTTGGAGGAAGTTTGAATGGAACCAGTCAAAGAACTAACAAGAGATAGTCTGTCAGAGGAGATGGTCAAGCAGTAGTTCAGTAAGGATTATTCGAAATTGGAGTTTGCATAAGAGTGGCCAATCAGCGTCAGAAGAGATGAAGGTAGCATGGGGGACTAGGTTGGTCTACTCATTAATTGACAAAAGAAGTTGCACACGAGTAGACTGCATGAGGCGAACTAGCCAGTAGAGAAGCTAAAAGAGGTGATACAAGAGACAAGGGAGTTGATGTTGAAGTCAGCAGAAGAAGTTATTATCAAGGAGAATATGGACAGACGAGGACATGCACGAGTAGCAAGAGTAGAAAAAGCAAAGTAGAGGAGCAGGAGAGCAACTCCATGAGAAAGTTTGGGATCCAAGAGGATTTCAACAGAGATGGGAAGCTCATGAGCAAGATCTCGTGAATTTTCCTAGTGATAAAGTATGCTGCATGAGCATTTCTCCACCTCAACACATGTCAGTTGGTTAGCATGTTGGTGCACATTCAAGGAAGGGATAGGCATCACCCTCTCATTTTTCCTTTGAAATTGAAATTGTAATTAAGAAAATTAATGTTGTCAGGCTAGAAGAGCCAATTTTTTCTCTCGCACAAGTTGTAGATGAGGTCGCCTTAAGTGGCTGATGGTAGGAGGGATATACATCGGATTCAGATCAGATTTCCACTCATTGTAATCTTCCTCATTAGTCAAGAGTTTTGAATAGTGATTAGACACCACTAGATTATCTTGGAGGGAAGCTCGCCAATCCCCTCTTGTATACATATTTGTATTGTTTCACAATAGAGGTTGTTGATTGGGAGGTTGATGAGAGGTAAGACTTAGTTACAGTTCAGACTCATAGATGCATGTTAGAATTCATCTGCAGGGATAGAGATAGAATCCTCTATCTGTGAGTGTGATGAATTAGTTCTAGATTATTTAGGCTAAGTGAAAGGAGTGCATGATAGAGAGTTGAAAATTTGTGAGTTGATGCAAGGAGTGCGTGTCTGAACTCTTTCGAGTCAAAGAAGAATGTGCTAGGAGGGAACACCAGAATAATTCAAAGAATCAAGGAATTACTTCAAGGTTGTTGAACACCTTGGAGGAAAGATTATGTCGGAGTAATTGTGGTACAAAGTTACTGAAGACTCTGTTGGACTCTTCCAGGAGGGAAGTGAGTAACTAAGAGTGCGCACAGAACCAACACATTCTGGAGTGTTGGAGGTATTGAATGAAGTCCCAGATTTGTTGAACACTCTGAGGAAAGAAATTTCTGCAAGTGTGCATTGAGTGGGGTAAAGGAGTTACCTTGGTAAACCTGAAAGAATTCAGGAAGAAGTCAACTGAAGGCTCAATCGAGCATAGGGAGTGCACAAAAAGAGAAGCAATATCATCTTACAATCTAAGGAGAAAGATAATAGAGTCGCCATAAGGGCACTAGAAAGTCTGTGGAAGGACGCAAAAGATCTGAGAACCTTGGAGGTTTGAGTCAAGAAAAAGCTCAGAAGAGTTAGTGCTGTCGTGCGCAAAATTCCTCTGAGTGTAGAAAAGGGCCAAGAACAGTCCAAGTCTTAGGAAGATAAGTGATAAGAGTACACAAGGAGGAAGGAACTGCCAAAGTCTGGAAGGAAAGAGAAATATTCCATCGTCAAGAGGAGACAGGTGGCGAAAGAACAAGAGATATAGGAGTTAGAGCTACGAAAGATTTGTCAAGAGAAAAGAGCAGTCTTTGTGAAGTTGCGAAGGGAGGAGTGAATCCATGTCATTGGATCTGGAAGGGACGTATGGAGGATATCCACACAATTCAGAGGAGTAGTGCTACAGAAGATAAGAGGATATTAGAGAGGTGAGAATCCCGAAGGCCGCAGTCTGAATAGATCACAGTCGTAGATATAAGGGAGTGACGAGGACCGTTGATCCTTGTGCCATTTGAGTTTGTCGATTCAGATTTCGGGGAATGAGGAGTGGGCTGTTGTGGGAAAGTTGAAACCTAAAATCTAAAGTGTTTTCCATTGTTTAGCTCTAGTTCATAGCCTGAGGTCATATCATAGAAAGGGCCTAGCACACAAAAAAAGTGCCACTGTCACTTTCTTCAAAGGGTCAAGAAGAGATTCGCGGGGTTGATAGGACCCGCACTTTGGAGAAAGAGGGACCTATGATTAATTTGCATTGGGTTCCAGCGGGGAACCGAAGAGTCGATCTGACTTAGGTGTTTGAACGATCCTAGACTGAGAGGTCACACAACCCCAGAGGGGAGGGTCTAGACCACTCCATTTAGGCCTAGATTTATCTATGCAGACCGTTGCAATACTTTAGCACGAGATGTCTCTCATAAGATTTGATAACCATCTTGGTTCATAATGTATAGAAGATATTTGTGAACTCGTGCACCTATTGGTCTCTTTCCTTCCGCAACATGGTTCATTTTGTGTACATGCTATCATAACTTCCAATAGGGTAGTATTGTTCCTTAATAGCATCCCTAAAGTACTCCTAGGTGATTGCGACTGTAAATAATGAGGGTTCCTCTGTTTCCTTTTGCTCACAAAAAGTTTCCCACCAATCTTTGACATGGCGGACAACTTTGAGGAGCGCAAAAGTAATCTTTTCTCTATTCGAGAATTTATGGAAAGATAAATACCCTTCTAGAATATTCAACCATTTTTCTACCACATCTGTGTCTATATGACCTTCAAATATAGGAATATCTAAGTTGATTTGTACCTTGAAGGGGGCAACACCTTTGTCTGGTAGCCGCCAAAGGATTTGCACAAAACTATCCATCATCTCATTCCTTTGTTGCATGAGGGTTTCCTCGAGAAACATTTTGAAGGGATATCTTGTCCCATCGTCTTTCTTTTCTTCTACCATGAGAGGTCGTTTGGGCATGCGATAAATTTTTTCCTCAAGAGAAACAAGCTCGAGACCCAACTCTTTGTACCCTAACCTCGTTGGGGACATGCATTAAGAACAACAAGGGGAAGACCACTCTGATACCACTGATCCATAATATATTTGAAAAATGAAATGAATATAGATTATTATCAAAATATGCTTAACACAAAATAACAGATATACAATAAAACTGGTTTCTATTCAATAAGGAAATAAGCTAAAACTGTAAAATGCAGCGAAAACAAGCTTACTAGAATGGTAGTGGCTTACCTCTGAGAAGAGATGTGATGTCTATTCTCATTCACAAGAAGATCATTACAATGAGGCTCTGAAGGCCTTTTTACAATAAACAAGAATGTTAAAACTCCTAGATATCCAAAAACCCTAACGCTAGGAGATGAAGCGCCAAAAGTCATGTGGGCCCTGTTTGGGCAAGTTAGTACATCAACTTCATGGGGTCGTAACTTTTTCATACGATCTTCATTTTAGGAACATGATAGCCTGTTGGAAATCTCTATCTGAGGACTACACATTTTTCTTCTATCTATCTCAGGTCATTTTGATTGCGGAGATCCCTAAAAAACATTCTTTAGGGCCTCAAAATAATCTCACAAGTCAGGGACCCGAAAACTAGGGAAAAAACTACCAAACAGGAAAACTGCCAAAATGAGCCAGTTGAAATAGGTGGGAGGCCACCGACATCCATCTGGATTAGTGATGAAAAAATTATGAAAAGTGTATTCAAAATAGAGATAGCCCTCATACTTGTTAATGAGGTTGTATAGTTTATAGAGTTCTTGCATAGTTTCCTAAATAAATTATTTACACCATTACTTGAAAGTTGTGTTATTCGCACACAAGATATTGTTATCCTTGTTGTATTGCAACTCTAGAAATTTCAATGTAGGGAAGGATGAAAACACCTCTATGTCGTACTTGCAACATGGTGATTAATTCCATATTATAATGGCCAACATGAGTAACTCCCTATTGAGTCTCCATTTTGACACTTCTAATGCCCTATATTACCCCCTATCTGAGCCTGTTTTACCTATGCCATGTGTATCTAATTGACTGTTTCCTCCATAAATGCACTCGATGACCTCGTTCACATGCATAAGAGGTAACTTATGATTAAAGAATGATTTGTTTAGTTTTATTGAGTTAATTTGATTAAATTCTTGATTATGTATAATCCTAATCACTTTGACTCTTAAGCAGCAAGATCTGGTACCTAGTCTATTCCGGTACCAAGGCTCCACTTATTCTGGTACCAACTTGTGCTAATATGGTACTAGACATAATTCATAATTTTTTAATGTTTCTAGAAGAAAATCAGGCTAACGGGTTTTGTCTAGAACGATATTTCCATGAGGAAATGTGTGTCATAATTCACCCATCTCGCACGTGTGGACCTCCAGCTCAGGGGGAATAATTATGTCAAAATTAGCAAAAAAACTCAAACGACCAACTTGCACCTTGATTTTCGTGCATATGGTATTGGCTCTAGAAATTATAATACATGGGTTTTGTCCAGAATATGACAAATTGAGAAAATTGCGTGCCATTTTTCAAAATTAGAATTTTCTTGGGAGATATGTGTGGGGGACTAACTCAAATCTGCCCAAATTGTTAAAAAACACAGATTTTGGGGATTTATCCTAAAATTGTAAAAATTGTTTTCTTAGTTTGGGGATTCAGTTTCATCCATTCCTCTATGGATTTTATGTATAAATAAGACCTCATAGGTCTGATTAAGGAGGAATTATTATGATGTAAGATTGGTTCTTGAAGAAAGAGGAATTAGTATGCTAGAAATTGGATTTCTGAACCAACTCTTTTTGTAAATTTATTTGTTGAAGATCAATGGAAGTTTGAATTCAAGGATCCTGTGTGTCTCTTAGCATTTATCATCTTATGATATAAAATATTCCATGTTGGCATCGGCAAGGGCCCACCGATCCATCTTGGTAAGTTCATTGTAAATTATTAGCATAGATTTATTTCATGTACTTGTTGTTTTGATTTCATTTTTTATTTCACTGTTAGAATTGATTGCAAAGTCTGGAAGTACAGGAACAGTTGGGAGTCCATCATTCATATTACATAAACCATTAAATGGAACATCTCATTAAAAATTATGTTTTTTGTGTAGAAATGAAATAATTTCTAGAATTGCAAGATTGTAAGATTGTATTAAATTTATGTTTGGGATGCATCAATTGATTTTGAAGTGTGCACATAATTAGATAAGAATTTTTTGCAAGTTTGAAGTGCATTGTTACAGGAAATGAGATCAGACTTCATCTCTCACCTTCATGCACCATTTAATGAAGCCTCTCAACTATATTGACTGTTTTATGTACTACACAGGTTTGATTGGAGTAAATAGAGTTATGATTGCTTTTTGTTTAAGAGTGAATTGATGATTATAGTTTTCAATTGCTACAGGGAACAAGATCTGATTTCATCTCTTCTTTTCACGAGCCTATAATGAACAGATATGTTATGTGAGCAAGAGCCTTTACAATTGAGTGTTTGTTTGAGCATTTTACTATGAGATTTATCTTTTGTTATTGTTGAAGTGTGCCCATATTTGCTTGTTAGTTGTTGTTAAGGATATTAGCTACAGATAACAGATTCAAATTCCATCTTTCCACTTCATGAGCTTGTAAATGGACAAGGCATTATCTAAGAAATTTTTTTTTAGTGCATGATTGCAATTTTTGCTTTCTAATTTATGAATTGTGTGAAGAGTGTTATCTTTCAAAACAGAGTATTTTGTTATTGATGGTTTTCTTATCTAATCTATACTAGAAAAAAATAGGAACCTATCTGTTATCGGCACATATAGTGCATCAACTCTACTAATTACAAATCTTGGTTGATAATTTATGTTTGGTAATATATTATGCAAATAATTGCACCAACACTCTCAATTTTAGTGAAACTCCTTGTCAAGGTCCCACACCTCCAAGAAGTCCTGGATGAAACCATTCAATAATTACCATTCCCAATCCATCCTGACTCCTTTGATGCACCACTTTGTGGTGAAAATTACACCTGGTGAGAATTCATCCTTGTGGCACTTGCACAACATTTTGCAGGCCAATATTTGTGTGTTGAATCGAACATTAGTGTCATTCATATCTAAAATCATCGTTGACCTTGATCCTCTGTGCATACCATATTTTGTGTACACCTCCTATTTTGTGAAATCTTTAACTTCTATCGCATCATCTAGATATATACTTTTGTAGGAAGGCCTGAGAATTGGTGCACTATGTTGAAGTCAACTTGGTATACCTTATATAGATAGAGGAACCCTCCATGTGATCATTTGAGTAATAATCAGAAGCGTGAATCAATGGATAGGATGTTCCTCAAATGTCGTAAATCCACTAATGACACTATCCTTGATTTCTTAATGAGCTTGGCTCATTTCTTGGTGACCACTAATATTTTTCCCTCAACCCATGGTATAACCTATGTGTATGAATCAAAGCATATTTTTGGGAACTGCACTTCATCCTGTATGTTGAAATCTATGTATTTATGTTGGGGAACCCTTCCTAACAAAGTGCTTGTGATACCTATTTCACTCGGGAATTCGGTAGGGATGATTTTAATAATGGAAATTTATTTTAAGATGTAGAAACCTTGGCGAATATTTTTAATCCTTCATATGCCAAGTATACAATGTTTGGTGATATTTTTGTAAAAATATTAAAATTTCTAAGGATTTTATAGAGTTTGTATAAAATTTTGGCAATTTTTAAGGTAAAATAATTTTATCGTATAGAATTTGGGCTAATATTTTTTAGAATAGCAAATTTGTTTTTGGGAAAAAACATGGAAAATTAGCCCATGAACGAAATTTAGCCCCTAAAATCATCCCTAAAATTTTCAGGCTCATACACGTGTTGGTATTTTACTACCTAGATTTTCCTTTGTGCTTTTAGGATTTCTTTCGGAAGACATTATCCTAGTCAACTGCTTGGTATTGATGGTTTGTTGTACTACCACATTGAGTGGGAGCTCTTCTCTAGTCTCACCATAGGGTTGTGTGATGAATTCCTAACACTGATTCACTTAAAACTATAATTCTCGTGGAATTTTGGTTTCTCTTCACTCGGTTCTATGATCTAAACTCTAATTTTTTCTCTGCACTCTTCTCTCTCTGTAAAAATAATGAATGGAAGTGATGCCTTCGAGCGTTAAATAGTTGTTGGGTGAATTCCTCACCATGATACCCAACTTATTATCTATCTCTTTAGGGATGTTCTCATAATTAATGTTGATCGACAGTAGGATTTACTACCATAATTTTTAGTGCAATATGGGTAATTATTTCCATAACTTACTCCAGTTCTCCATGCTATCGTCACAAGTCCTAGTGCTAACTACATACATTTTTGTTTTTGTATCCTCCTGCGTCCTATTAACCACCTGTCATGTCTATTTGTTCCATCACTTAGTTTGTACTTGGGCCTTTATACCTTACACTCCTCCAAATATTCTAAATTTGGTATAGGTATGACTTCTCTCATCCCGCCTTAATTCCATGACCTTCCTAATCCCCCTAACTATTTTGTATTTTATCACTAATCTACTTCTAAGTATTACTATAACCCTACATAGTGCTTATCAACTGTGTTCTTACCTCTTGTGAAAATTATGTTAAATATTTTTTGACCCCTACAGGTCGTGATACTTCTTCAATTGAATTATATTTAACATCCCCTACCATGTCCTTCTATTAGGTTTCACCAATTTTGCTGCACTAGACATTCTAATGTAACAAAGTCTAAACGAACCTAATCCACACATGTGCAACTTGTCATGTTGCTTTGATTTCACCATCTCCTTTTGGTATGTGTTAGCATCATGATTTTCATGGATAAGGGTAGAGGTCTGTCAACAATTTGCAAAGCGATGACTGTTATCACCCATATCATTTTTATGCCTGGCATCATCTAACATCTCCAAGGGTTAAAATCAAAAGGAAGCTTATAATTTATTATTTCCATTTCCATTTGAAACTGCGTGCTACAGAATTTTCTACGCGTTGCGTAGATCACTTCACCATGCAAAGGATTATGTCACGTAGTTGATTTCTTCGCGCAATGGATTTCATCGGGCATGGAATGTTTTCGCACATAGGATGTTGTCGTGCAGAGGGTGTCATCGCACAGTGGATTTCATCACGCAGTGGATGCTACCACGCATAGGATGTTCTCATGCAGATGATGTCATCGTGCAGTGGATTACATCGCACAGTGGATTTTACTGTGCACATGCTATAGGTCGCACTGTGCAAATGACTAGTTTAGTGGTCAACTTCAAGATCAATTTATCACCAATTGGAGAGGAATTTTGAAACTCCCCGAATTTTTTTTTCGGGGACAAACCAAATAATAAAAACCTCTCTCAGATTTTCAAAATGTGTCATGGATTGGGAGATTCGAAGGAATATTTGAGCCCTATTTTTCAATTTTCATGATTTCCTGTCCGAGATATTTTGTTGCGACACATATTCTGGCAATATGGAGATTAATTTCAATAAAATGAGAGAGGATTTTCTTTATAACTATTTAACTACACAAACCTCTCTTAGTTTCAAAAAATGCATTTTTATTAGTGAGATATGATGTCATCGTTAACGCCTATTTTCCCAGTTTGCTACGCAATCTGTTGTTTTTTTTTTACTCTAGGTTACTGTTGCATAGTAGAATTGTTGTGCAAGGGTGATAGAGTGTCAAACATTGCACATGATGACTCATTACAAACATATGGCCGGATTTTTATCATGATCAATTATTGTAAAGAATATTTTGGTTACAATTATGATTTGGCAAAGTCAGGTTTTCTATTTTTAGTAAATACATTGAATTTATTGTTCTCTTTCAAAGAAAATGGATCCATGATTCCAGGATGAAGTAGTTTGACCATAGCAGCCAAGGGTGAAATTATTTTTCTATATATCGAGATCATTTTCATGTAAACGGGGTTGGTTGGAAAAATTGGTATAGACAATATCTATTGTATGTAATTTGAGTTCGACTGAAACTTAATGCAAAAGTCCTATAACTTGGATGAAAAGATTCTAATTGTAGCAGTTGGATGCATTGTTTTCCCTTTCTTGCGTATGTGATTCATGTTATCTTTATTCATATCTTTTTTTGTCCAATTCAAAGAGAATTTTTGAACCTGTGGATTGGCTACGCAACGACCCCTGTTCATTCCATTTAGACAAAACATTTTTCTTCTAAAATGTAACTTTGAATTCATCCGCAGTGGTGCTCCGAGTTATTTCCTATAATTTATCTCCGCCACACACTACTATTTTTCATTGAAGAATGTTGTTCACTTAGCCTTTATCCTCTCAAATTTCAGTCACCGAGTCATTTGTTTCCGTTTTTTCCTCGAATTGACTCCATAGCCCAAAGTATTATTTTGTTGCACCAATATAGCCAGAACCCATTATGTCAAAGGTGTTAAATCTATCCACTGCTTTAAATCCATATCCCGCACGGAGACAAAGTCTCTCTCGAGAGCCCTCTCTAGGTCCAAAAGGCTAGTTTCGGGCCTCAAAGTTAGTTGAAAAATTTACCTTTGTTGTATGTTTATCAGCCGAACAAATTTACAGAGTGATAACAACATGGCACAGTTGCGGTGGACGGAATTGAACAATTTTTTCCTCGAGAAGAATGACATTTTCTTAGTTCTAAGGTCTGAGAGCAGCTGAAACTTAGGCACATATTGGTTGTATTTCTGCTCTGGTGACTCCACACATCAGAAAATCAGTTGAAGGTGATTCCATTGGTAGAAGAATCCAAAGATAAAGTTTCCATGGCTAATCCAATCAAGATTCAAATGCAATTCAAAGACTCCACTAGAGAATGATACCTGTTAACAGAGATATGGAAGAGAAATATGGAAATATAAGGTACTCGAGCTTAAGTTTAGTTCAAGAAGTACTTTTTTGTTTTATCAATATCTTCCTGTCCTTTCCTAATTTTTTCAAAAGAATATTACTTCACTTACTGCATTCAAATGAAGCCCAAAAATCTACCCTTGTATATCCTCCATGGAAAATTGTAGGTATACCTCATTCTTGTATAACCAATATTCACCAAGCTCCTTCCTCTGAGCCATATGATGTTCATGATCATTCTTGTGAGTGTAATGAAACCAAATATGAGCTTGTACCTTCTGTTCTTAATCCTACACCCTCCATGATTCAATAAAGATACAATCCTCTTAAATTTCCTTCCATCTTTCATGACTTTCCTCTAAAACATTATAAGTACCTTCCTCGATTCGATGGAGAGATTGACAGAAAGTCAACTAAAAAAACTATTCAAGCCTTTGAGAATTTTATAGAACTTTTTGAGATCGAACATGATGATGTGTCTATGCGGGCCTTTTCTTATACCTTACAAGGAGATGCCAAAACATGGTTCAAACATTTTCAGTCTCATATGATTAGATCGTGGGATGAATTGAGGGAATCTTTCCATACATTTTGGGGTGAGAGAAAGTAATGGGATATACTCCTTTCAGAGTTTTATTCGATGAGATGAATGGAGGATGAAACCATCTCAAATTTTAGTAGGAGGTTTGCTAGTCTTTATCATAAACTACCTAAAGAAATCCAACATCCTGAAGTTGTTGTCATGCTCCATTATGTAACAACCTTTCAACCAAACTTATCTTTTCTTTTGATGGAGAGGAAGTCTATGCATTTGCAGCATATGTTCAACAATGATCAGGAAGTTGAAGACAATATTCAATCATGTAAAGAGCTACACAATCAGATTTTGGATGAGAAATTGAAAGCTAAGGAATTGAAGACTGTGCATAATATGCAAGAGGTTGATCATGTCATAATGTTTCCTGAAGAATGTCATGCAAATGTGTTTGAAAAGAATGATGACCAGATTGAAGAAAAAACTACTCTCCTAAATTTCTTTGATACTAATTTAGCTTCTGATCCATCTCATGAAAAGCACGAGGATGATTGTTTTATGTATTCATTTGTAGACAGTCAAGAAAATAAATTTGCAAATCAGCTTGCTGAAGAGCAGGTTGATGTCCCAAGATTTTTCTTGTTAGATGATATTGCTTATTTGACCATATATGATGAATATGATAATGATTATGGTGTTGACTTCCTATAACAACTAGCTACATGTTCTCTATCAGAAAATGTTCATTTTTTGCAGTATAATGAGAGCAAGAAGCCTACATATCACATTTACAAAGAAGAAAGTATTGAATCAGTTGAAGGAGATTCTTTACCTTTATGTCTTTCTTCATTTCAATTGTTGAAAGAAAATTCTAAGATCATCACTGAAGCAAATGAATGTGCGTTGATGCCAAATCACACTGATTCACTGGAAAAAATTGACAAGAAATTGCAACAATATTCTCATTTGCTTGATGACCCTGTTACTTTTTATGTATAAGGTCTTGTTAGTTCAAAATTATAGCCATTGGTCGAAGATGAATCTGAAAATGAGTATGTTCAGCAATCCAAAGAAATTGAAAAATGTGCATATGATAGTAGTGAAGAAAATGAAGAAGGTTTTGAATTAGATGAAAGAACCTTACCATTGTGTTTTGCTTCTTTTGAATTGCTGAAGAAAAATGTTTATAATGTTTCAAATCAGAAATCCTCTAGGCATGATGTTGAATATGAAGAAAGCAGTGGAATTGCAAATGAAAATTGTCTTCCATTATGTTTTTCTTCCTTTGAATTGTGGAAAGTAAATCATGAGATAATAGGGGGAGCAGTGAAGTCTGATTGCATTCACAGTGACATTGTTTTACATTAGAAAATTGTTATCAGTGAAGAGGGTCAACAACCTTCTCATACTTTTAGTCATCCTGTTGTTGATGACATGGAAGGCTATTTCAGTTCAGATTTGCAGCCTGTGATCAACTGCCACCTTGGAAATAAATATGATGGTCAATCAACATCAATGTTAGATATGGATTGCTTGCCACTAGGGGATTCATTTCAGCCAACATAGTCTTCTGATTTAGAAGATTTTTATTTCCATCAGCCTCAACATATTTTTCATCCCTTTTGTGGTAGTCAACAGGTTGAATTACATGAAAACAAGGATGCAGTGGAAGGGGTGAAACATGATTGTTGTTTTATGTATGTTCTGGAGGATCCATTTGCAGTTTTGTTGGAGGCGACAAACAGTCCCATTTTTTTTAATTTTTTGAGATTTGAATTTATAGATAAATTTTTGAATGACTTATTAGTAAACAAGCTTTGGAGGAAGTGTGTGCAAAGAAAGAAAAAAGTGGATAAAGTTCTTGCATGGTTACATTGGCATTTTGATTTCACTTGATTGGCATATTTTTTATAAGTTGGGGTAGGTAGGACTTCAAATAAGCTCCGTACTATGAACATTTCTTTTGGCAATCTGTAGTTTTCATGTTTTCTTAGTTTCAAATTTCAGTTTGGAGCATATACGACTTTGGGTTTTCAGTGGATGGAGGTTACAAGTTACAGATGGAAAGTTGAGTTTGGGAGAAGCCCAATGGATAGGCATCTGTTCTACTATTATTTGATACCTCACATGGAGGATAGCATCCCCATTGGAGCTAGCTGTTAACACCATTATTTTCATGGATAAGGGTAGAGGTTTGTCAGCAATTTGCAAAGCCATGCTTGTTAACACCCATATTGTTTTTATGCCTGTCATCATCTAACATATTCAATGGTCAGTTTCAAAAGGAAGCTTATCATTTATAATTTCCATTTCCATTTGCAACTGCGCGCTACAAAATTTTCTACGCACTACACAGAGCACTTCACCGCGTAAAGGATTATGTCACACAGTGGATTTTGTCGCGCGGTGGATTTCATCGTGCATGGAATGTTGTCACATATAGGATGTTATCACATATATGATGTCATAATACAATGGATTTCATCATGCACTGGATGTTATCACACATAGGATGTTGTCCCGCAGAGGATTTCATCGCGTAGTGGATTTTCCAGCACATAGGCTACAGGCCGCACTGCACAAATGACTGGTTTAGTGGTCAACTTCAAGATCACTTTCTAACCCACTAGAGAGGAATTTTGAAACTCCACGAGAGGTTTTTGTTAGGGACAAACCAAGTAATAAAAGCCTCTCTCATATTTTCAAAATGTGTCACGGATTGGGAGGTTCGAAGGAATCTTTGAGCCCTATTTTTCAGCTTTCATGATTTCTTGTTCGAGACATTTTTTTGTGACACATATTTTGACCATATGGAGATTAATTTCAAGAAACCAAGATAATGTTTTCTTTTAAACAATCTTAGCTACAAAAACCTCTCTCAGTTTAGGAAAATACATTTTTATTAGTGATATATGATGTAATATTTAATGCCTATTTTTCCATTTTGTTGCGCAATCCGTTGCATTTTTTGTTGTAGGTTGTTGTTGCATAGAAGACTTGTTGTGCAAGGGTGACAAAGTGTCCAGAAGTGCACATGATGACTCATTACAATCATATGGGAAAATTTTGATCATGATCAATTATTATAAAGAATATTTTGGTTATGATTATGATTTGGCAAAGTCGAGTTTTCTATTTTTAGTGAAACCGTTGAAGTTATTGTTCTCTTTCAAAGAAACCAGATCCATGATTCTAGGAGGAAGTAGTTTGACCATAGCAGCCAAGGGTGAAATTATTTTTCTATATATGGGGATCATTTTCATGTAAATGGGGTTGGTTGGAAAAATTGGTATAGACAATAGCTATTGTATGTAATTTGAGTTCGACTGAAACTTAATGCAAAAGTCCTGTAACTTTGATGAAAAGATTCTAATTGTAGTTCTTGGATGTATTGTTTTTCCTCTTTTGCGTATGTGCTTCCTATTAACTTTATTCATATATTTTTCTATCTAATTCAGAACAAATTTTCAAACATGTGGATTTGCTGCGCAACGCCCCTTGTTCGCGCCATTTAGACAAAACATTTTTCTTCTAAAAGCTAACTTTGAATTCACCCGCAGCGGTGGTCCAAGTTACTTCCTGTAATTTCTCTCTGCCACACATTACTATTTTTCACTAAAGACTACTTCTCGCTTAGCCTTTAACCTCTCAAAGTTCAGTCACCGAGTCGTTTGTTTCCGTTGTTTCCTCGAATCGACTCCATAACCCAAAGTCTTATTTTCTTGCACCAATATAACCAGAACCCATTATATCAAAGGTGTTAAATATAGCCACTGATTTAAATCCATATCCTGCGTGGAGACAGAGTCTCTCGAGAGAGCCCTCTCTAGGTCCAAAAGGCTAGTTTCGGGCCTCAAAGTTGTTTGAAAAAGTTACCTTCGTCGTTTGTTTATCAACCGAACATATTTACAAAGTGCTAATAGTATGCACAAAAACATTACTCTACAGTTTCTTTGGGTTGTTGATGGAATATGAAATATTGATTCTTAAAAAAATATTTCTCTATGTAAGGACCTTCGATGTAAGCTTGAAAATTGTGTATAATTTACTGCCAATTTCTGCTATCCCCCTATTTTCCTTCTCATCTCCTCCTAGATGTACTAGTGGTACCATATCAATAGTATGGACAAACCTATGAACTCATTGCGTTCTAGGAATATTATTGGATGTCCAATGCCTCTCACAGAAACAAAAATTCATGAGGATATTCGGTACCCTTGTACTCATTCATTATTTCAAAGTCAGTCATGGGATATAATGTTACCTTTATACACTCCACCACCTACATCCATTCTTGTATATCTACGCGGTGCATCTCACACCAACACACATGTGTTCCTTTGAATACCAAATATATGGGCATAATCCTTTGGGTATCAAGAACAATCTCACCCATTTGTGCTAGGAATGTGTCTATTGACCTTGTCCCTAAAAACCTTGGTAGGTCACAAAAATATAATTTGATCCAATGCGCTACTTTAGTGATTCATTCACATTCCTAGTTGATACTACATACATATTATTCTTCCATATTTCCATTGCATACTATTAATCATGTGATGTTGTATATGTTTTATGTGATCAATATCTGCACACCTTCATTCACAGACTCATTATATATGTCACCCTCATTTGGATCCAGTGGCCCAATAATTTGCAAGGTTTCTATCTCGAAGGAAAAATTCCATTGCTTCATATTTATTATGTCATTGTTATTGAATTCCTAATCAATTCCAAGTAGATTTGGATAGGGGTCTGAGTCAACCATAATCTCAATCACTTCACATTATACTTTAGTTTTTACCCCATCAATGTTCACTTCCACTTGTTCCATCCTTCCAATAGGATAAATTCTATATTGGTTGGAAAGCCTAAGTTGAATGGAGGACCATACCAACTTTGGTTTATCTATCAAATTCCATGATTTATTTAGTAAGTTGTTCACGTCGTATTTTAAGTCCAACATTACATTGTCCATATTGTAACTTCCTAGATCAACTTTCATCTTACATTCTCTCCCTATGCACTTCCTCCTGCTCACATAGCACAGATCTCATTCTCATAACGGGGTAGAAATAGCAACGTCAGTCTCCCCTTCTACCATACATCTTGTCATTATGTGGTTAAATTTATTTTCATTTATAGGATCATATAACACTTTAATACAACAACATAATAAGTCACTTACCTTGTTTTCTTTTTATCCTTCATGTAAGTGTTGAACTTTGTTTCCTAGTGGCACAACTCCTTCGGGGGGGTTGCGCAACCTCCTGGTCTAGGATCGTTTGATTGCTTGATTCGGATCGACACTTTGGTTCCCTCCCAGAACCCAATGTAATTTTCACAGGTCCCCCTTTGTCCAAAGTGCAGGTCCTATCAACCCCAGGACTCTCTTCTTGGCATCTTTGAAGAAAGTTAACAAGGATGCTAGTTTTTTTTGCTAGGCCCCTTTGAACATATGACCTCGGGCTGTGTCTCGGGGCTAAACCCTAAAAATCTCTTCAGGTTTTGAGATTTTTGCAACATCCAACTCCTATTCCTTCCCCGAACTCTAAATTAGCGAACACAAATGGTGTGAGGATCAATGGTCCTCGTCACTCCGAGAGTTCTTCTGCTATGCTCTCCCCTTTCCTTCCGGAGCACCACTTCTCATAAATGTGTGGATCTCCTCCATGTGTCCCTTCCATATCCAACATTTTACATTCACTCCTCTCTTCGTGACTTCGAGAATATTTCTCTTTTCTCTGTGCAAATTTTCTAGAACTCTATCTCTCGAATCTCCTGATGGTTCACCACCTGTCCTCTCCTAATGACGGGAGACTTTGCTTAGATTTGGGACTTTGAAAATTACTTACTCCTATGCACACTTAGCACTTTTCCCGTTGTCTGAGACTCGGATTCCTCTCGGCCTCTCTTGTACTCCTTGCATAAACTCTGCACATGATGATGCTAATCCTTCTAAGCTTGTTGACTTAAATCTTTAAGGTTCTTGACCTTTCTACGTCCTTCTGCGGACCTTCTGGTTCCCTCCCGGTAACTTGATGCTCCCCCTCCTGAGCTTGTAAGACGAACTTAATTTATCTTTGGCACACCCCTTGCACTCGACTTAGTATTTAGATGGATTCTTGCAACACTTATCTAAGTGTTGGCCTGGTGCACTCCTTGCACAGGTATTACTTCTAGATTCCTGAAATCCTTCAGGTTCACTAAAGTGAGTCCTACTTCTGCTCAATCCACACTTATAGAGATTTTTTCCCTTAGAGTGTTCAGTAACTCCAGGGTTTTCCTCACTGTCTCCAACACTCCAGAACGTGTTGGTTCCTTGCACACCTTGCACCTGCTCGATGCCCTCCTGGCAGATCTTGACAAAATCTTCAATAATTTTTCTCTTGTGCCTTCTCTACATAGTTTCTGCTTTAAGTTATTTAGTAAACTTGAGGCTCTCTTCTGAGTATGTGAATTGTTTTGATGTGCCCTCCCAGCACATTCCTCTCTGACTCCAAATATTTCAAACATGCACTCCTTGCATTAGCTCACATAGTTTCAACACTATGTCATGCACTCCTTGCGCTTAGCCTAAAGAACCCAAAAAATAACTCAGTAACTCAAAGATATCGGATTCTATCTCTACCCCTGCAAATGAACTCTAACATACACATCTACAACATAAACAGACCAATAAACATAAATTACATTCATCAATAACATCCATCACACAAGAAATTACAAATAGTGGAATCCATTCTTTTATATTAATGGCAGAATGTCAATTACAGTGTAGGAGTCTGGACTACAACTGAGTCTCGACTCTCAACTCTCCTCTCTATCAAAAACTATCAGAACCTGAGTGTCAACAATCTCTACTAGGAAACAATACAAAAAATTATACATGAGGGGCTCGACGATATTTCCCTCCAAACTACACTAGTGGTGTCTAATCACCATTCAAAACACCTATCTAATGAGGAAGATTACAATGAGTGGAAATATTGTCTGAATTGGATCTAGATCTTTCCTACTATCAACCACTTAAGGAGACCTCAACTACATCTTGTGTGAAGGCATGTCTTAGATCTTCCAACCTGACAACATTCAATTTCTTTTAATTACATTTAAATTTCGAGGGAAAATGAGAGTGTTGGTGCCTCCCTTTTCTTTGAATGCACACCAACGTGCTAGACAGTTGGCGCGTGATGAGGTGGAGTGATGCTCCTGCATCACCTAGTCTTACACTATGCGTTGTAACTCTTCAAGTACACATTCCTCTTCTAGTTCCCTCTATGTTGTATGTTTCTCTTATTTATTCATGAAGGCCTGTTCTAACACCTTCTTCCTTGTGCATTTCAATTATTCACATGTGTGAGCCTCTTCCAATGTCCTTTGCAGTATGAACTGCAATTATTTTTCTACATGACTTTAAAATTAGGAGGTGTTTGCACTACTTTTCTGATCTTTCCTTATACATTATGTCTTAATTTTTCTCCTTGTTATGGGTTGACTCCCATAAAGATTCCTCCTAAGGTTATGTCGCTTGTGTGTTCACATCTTCTTTAAACATCTAATCTTCCCATGGCTGATCACCACCATGTTGTGATGCACCTTATTTTATTTACATTTGGCCAATAGCTCTGGGAAATCCTTCATGACATGATTTGAATTGTGGAAATATCGATAGTGTGTGCATGGCTTGGTACAAAATCTCTGCAAGTATCCTATCTCTCCATAATTAAAATAAGTAGGTGGCCTTCCTCCTCTACCACCATATCCTCTTCCATATTTACCTCTCTGGCCTCCTTGGTAACCTCCTTTGTTGAAGCCTCTGTTATTTCCACCCTTATTATCTTCTTAGACTTAGTAAGAATTTGCACTATGTTCCTTTATTAGTTGTAGTGATCAAAATTGTTTTACATCATGACCCAGGGATTCACAAAACTCACAAAATGGAGTGTGCATGGTCTTATGATACTTCTGTAGTTTTGGACAATGGGGAGGTATATAAACCCATTATCTATAAATATCACACCACTCAATCTATGGTCCTATCAGAAATAGATTCAGAGTTCTTATCACCATGTTGCTTCCAAGTGTAGGACAGTAATTTCTATGGCGATTTTTTGTGCAACAAAAAGTACACCAAACATTATCGTGCACCACCTTAACCTTTTCCATATCTTGTACTTAAATGGTAATATTCACGAGCTAATATTATACCTTTTTTATCCCTATTGACGTCTCACCACCTCCTGAAATAGACTCTAAGTGCATTTAAATTGTATGGCCTTCACCCAGGTTGTTACCTTATTTTGGGTGAGTGGGACTCGAATGTGTGGTAAGAGTGAAACAAAAAACCATTCTCTATGATGGACAAATTGGATCTTAAATGTCAATTTGTCTGATCGAATATTTAAACATTGTTCATAATCCCACATGGTTTCTCCAAATTCCTACTTTATCTCTTTAATATTGGCTATACATTGGGATTTTGAATTTCGTTTCTAAAATTCTCTTAGGAGATCTCTCTTTATTTTTGTAAGTAAAAATTATTGTCCCACTAATGTAGTAGTCTTGTAATTCATGTACCATTTAAGAGCTCTATCTTTGAATGTGGTATCTAGCTACATGATCTTGGATTCCTCATCTATGAATCTTTTCAAAGACCATATAACTTCACATGTGAACCAATTTTGTTCTGCATCATCTCTTCCCTCCCATGAAATGTAGGAATATTGAGGGTTGAATCCTAGTTTTCCATACTCGATGAAGAACTGTGTTTTCCTGACTAATTCCTATTTTTTCTTGTTGGTGCTGATGATTTTTCCTATAAAGTGTTTTTCAATTTAGATTCTACTTCACTGATATCTTCTCCTATGATGTGTTGTTCTTCAAATATCTCTTCTTCTACATCTCTCGTCTGTTCACTTTCTTTGGTTCTTTCTTCTTGATGAAAAATGAGCAAGGGGGGTGGTTCAAAGAGGAGGTTCCTCCATACTTTCTCATGTTCTTCAACAATGGATTGAAAATAGGTTCCTATATCTAGCCATGCCCCCATGGAATTTTTTTTGGTTGGATCGTATTTAGGGAACCGTGTTTTAGAAAGTGGGTCTCCTCTGGTATCATTTTGTTTCCCAAAAAAGAGTTTTTTGGAGGATCTCTCGAACTAGGGTTTTGCTCAGTGAGGCACAATGAAATTTCTAGACAAGAGATTGATTTTCAAGAACACTATGTTGGGATATTATGGGTAGCGTGGTAACGCAGGCCTTTTCCTAACATATGTGTGAGATATTAAATAACTATGTTATGCCACTCAATTTGGATTTTATTCCCCGAGACCAAATTGCCAAGATGTCCTTGAATGGCTTGAGGGGGTGAGTTGAAACTCGCGATAAAAATGTAGTTGGGTATCATATGGATCAACCCTTGGTTGCATTTGATTTGGAGAACCATGTTTCATTTAGTGGGGCCCCTCCATTGTCATTTTGTTTCCAAAAAAAAGTGTTTTTTGGAGGATCTTAGGAACTAGGATTTTGTTTAGTGAGGCACAGTGCAAGTTTTTAAAAAGAGATTGATTTTGAAGAACATTGTTTCGAGTGATTGTGGGTAACTTGGTTGTGTGTGAAATTTCCAAAAAATCATGCGTGATCTTAGGAAATTCCATTATTCTTCCTCGTCTTGGATTTTATACCCCAAGACCAAATTGCCAACATGTCCCTAGATGACCTGAGGAGGGGAGTTGGAAATCACGATGAAACTCTAACCAAGCCTTATATGGATGAACCATCGATAGCATTGGATTCAAGGCACTGGGTTTCAGCTAGTGGGGCCCCTCTACTATCATTCCATTTCCCAAAAAATAATTTGTTAGAGTATGTCAAGACTTAGTGTTTTTCTCAGCGAGGCATAATGCAATTTCAGAACACGAAGTTTATTTTCAAGAACATTTTGTTGGGAAATTTGGGGTAGCGTGGTCACGTGGGCCTAGAAAACTAGGCATCTAGAATCTTATGAAACTCCATTATGCCGCTCGGTTTGTATTTCATTCCCAAGATGAAATTTCCAACATGTCCCTAAATGGATTGAGGAGGCGAGTTACAACTAATGATAAAAATCTAACCGAGTCTGGGATGGATGAAATATTAGTTGCATTAGATTTAGGGCACTAGGTTTCAACTAATAGACCCCCTTTGTTTTCATTCCATTTCTCAAAAAAAAATTGTTAAAGGATTGTGAGAACTGGGGTTTTGTTTAGTGCGGAACAATGTGATTTGTAAACAAGAGGCCAATTTTCAAGAACATTGTGTCAGATGATTTTGGGTAGCGCATTCACGTGGGGATTTTGCGAACATATATGTGGGATATTATGGAATTACATTATGCTGATCGATTTATATTTTATGCCCCTGGAGAAAATGTCCATAATGTCCCTAAATGGCTTGATGAGGTGAGTTCCACTCGCGATAAAAATCTAATCGAGCCTCGATGGATGAACTAATGGTCGTAGTGGATTTACGACACTAGGTTTCATCTACTGGGCCCCCTTTGTTGTCTTTTCCAATCCTATAAAATCACTTGTTGGAGGATCTCAAGAAATAGGGTTTTGCTCAGTGAGGCACAATGCAATTTCTAAACAAGAGGTCAAATTTCAAGAAAAATGTGTTAGGAAGTTATTGGTAGCATGTTCATGTGGGCCTTGGCCAAACTGACATGTTGGATGTTACAAAACTCTTTTAGGATTCTCGGTGTGTATTTTATTCCCCCATACCAAATTTTCGACATGTCCTTGAATGGATTGAGGAGGCAAGTTACAATTCGTGATAAAACTCTATTTGAGTCTCGAATGGAAAAATCATCAGTTGCATTAGATTCATGGCATTTGGTTTCAGCTAGAGTTACCCCTCCATTGTCAATTTATTGCTCTAAAATGATTTTTTTGGAGCATCTTCATAACTAGGGTTTTTCTCAGTGCTTATTACATATGTTTGACAATTTAACACCTTGTATGTCTATACATGACAAGGCCAGGCTAGGAAAGATAAGTCAATGATTGAAAAGACAAGGAAAGGAAAGGCAAGGTAAGGAAAGGAAAGGAAAGGAAAGAAAATAAAATGAAAGGCTAAGAAAGCAAGGCAAGGCAAGTCAAGGTTAGGAAAGGCTAGGCAAGGATAGACATGGAAAGACAAGACATGGCATGGAAAGGCAAGGTAAGCCAAGCCAATCAAAGCCAAGAAAATCCAAGGCAAGGAAATTTGCGGAAAGACAACAAATGTCAACACTAGGCAAGGAAAGGGAAGTCAAGGAAAGGTAGGGAAATTCAAGGCAAGGATATGCAAGGATAGGCAAGCAATGCAAGAAAATAAAATGCAAGTAAAGGCCTTGAAATAAAAGGTACAGTAAGGAAATGAAAGACAAGGAAATCCAAGGAAAGGAAATTTAAAGAGATCAAAGGCAAGAAAAGGAAAGGTAAGGAAAATAATTAAAAGGAAAGGAAAGACAAGGATAGGGAAGCAAGGCAAGGAAAGGCAAGGAAAGGAAAGGAAATGCAATACAAGGAAAACAAAGGCATGAAAAGACAAGCCATGGCAGAACAAGGAAAAGAAAGACATGCAAAGGCAAGGAAAGGTAATGCAAGCCAAATAAATACAAGGAAAGTCAATAAAGGATAGTATAGGTAAGGAAAGGCTAGGCAAGGAAAGACAAGGAAATGAAATTAAAGCAAAGAGAAGGTATGGAAGGGAAAGGCAAGGATAGGAAAGAAAGGAAAGAAAAGGAAAAGGAGGGAAATCCATAGAAAGGAAAGGAAAGGCAATGCTAGATAACCAAGGAAAGGAAAGGTGAGGAAAGGAAATGAAATAAAAGGAAAGAAAATGCATGGAAATACAAGGCATGGGAAGACAAGGCAACAAAATACAAGGAAAGGAAAGAAAAGGTAAGGCAAGGCTTGGAAAGGTAAGAAAAATATAAAAAATACAAGGTAAGGTAAGCCAAGCCAAGAAAACACAAGGTAGGGAAATACAAGGAAGGGATAAGAAAGTAAGGAAAGGAAAGGCACGCCAAGACAAGGAAAGATAATACAAGGAAAGGTAAGCTGAGTAAAGGCAAGGCAAGGAAGGAAACCAAATGCAGGGAAAGGCAATGAAAGGCAAGGAAATGCATGGAGAGGAAAGGAAAGGATAGGAAAGAGAGGCAAGGAAAGGTAGGCCAAGGAAATGAAAGGAAAGGCAATACAAGGAAAGGAAAGGCATGTAAATACAAGGCATGGACAAATTTGTCTTGGTATTACACAAGAAGACACAAAAAATAATTCCAAATCCAATTGGAAAAAAAATTCTTCCAATTCTTTCCACAATTATATTCCAATAGCATAAAATTGTCTATGAATTAAGGAACAAGACAAAAAAAACAAAAACTTGTCTCTTCTTGCTATTTTTGCATGCAAATGTGAGTCTTGTTCAAGTTTTTGTTATATATGAGGTTGATGAGTGTGTTGGGAACATATAACTTCCCATGAGAAACATGCACATGTTTATAGAACTCATGCATACTAAAGCGTGCACATGTTCTAGGAACACACACAAATTCCTGTTGGGTAGGGATGAGCACCAAACACACTCAACCTCATTTCTTTCAAGTCACAAGAGTGTATGCATTCTCTTAATGCAACAGATATAGAGTTTATTGTAGACAAAAAAAAATATTAATAACTATGTATATGGGTTTTGGGACAACTAGGACCGAAGGACTTAAGATTGAAAGTGTTTTGAAGCATAAAGGAATGGTTATAGCACCAAGATGGAGGTGCAAGGGTTTTAGGGCCTTATGTTGGACACACCTACCACACTTAGAGGGGGGGTGAATGAGTGTGGGGCTCTTTTTCCCAAAACTTCCCTCTTGCACAAAAACTCATCAATTAGCATTCAATATTTATTCATTACCCATTGATGTCATTTATAACCAGTTAGATGTAGGCACATATCAACAACATGTATCATCAATATATCATCAACAAGTCATCATCACAATGGACACAAAGAACAAAAGATGTATGTACAATTTTCTTTTTATTATGGACTACAATCCTTGGGGTTTATCAACAACAATTGAATAGAGTACAACTCTATATGAAAGACAACCAACTCTATATGCAAGACTTAGCTTACATTCTCAGCACCAACTAATATGAGGCAACGATCCTCAATAGATATCAATTTGTCAATAGGTACGCGACCTATCAGTAGTGCATCCCACGTGTGTACGCTCCCTGACTCACTACAAACCGTGTGTGAATGCGACCACTGTATAATGAAACAAGCATATGCTTCTGAGAAACTAAGGGTTTTTCTTTTATTCACATGCTCAGATCCTCTACAACCTACAATCACGTTCTCTTCTGTCTTCCACTGTCCAAACTGACCCATAGCCATTCACAACACATCCAAGCTCTCCAATAGCTTCCTCATGCTCCACAATAAATCAATATGAATGTTATCTCAATCATGTATAAATAACTAGTATACCATAGCAATCATGTCACTACAGAATCACAAGAGTGATGCTCACTCCATCCATCAAATCAAACAAACTGAGCCACATCATTGAAGCCATACCAAGAATGCCCTAAGCATTCACAACGTATCAAACAATAGTATCTATCAAGACATTAATGTAACCATACCAGTGTCTTAGTGATAGATCTGAGGCCATAAAATGCAGATCTGGAACCTGCCTCATCATCCAAGAGCTTGGCACTAGCGCAAACAAAAATCTCCATCATTTTATCTACTCCACACTTCCTGTACACAGTCAGCCCACGTGTATACACACCCTATACACAGACAACCCACGTGGACATCAGAAAATAGGGTTTTTGTGAATAAAAAAAATTTGTCGTCAAGATCTCCGACATTGTCGAAACTTTGATGCATTCATGAGATCCTCCTCTCTCTCTCTTCCTTAGAATAGATCTTCAATCATGCTCAAGAGATCCACATCAATAAGATGCTCTTACAAAAATATCGCCATCAATACTCCACAAGATATTCACAAGAAGCTCTGCATTGATCCATAAGGATTCTCACCAAATGTACATTTTACAAGAGATCCTAGCTTCTTATTTATACTTTCATCTTCTAGGTCACTTAACCCATTTTTAGGTTACTTAACCCATTTCTAGGTCACTTAACCTATTTTCCTTATTTTAGGGTTAACCACTTTCCATCAATAGAAAGTTCTTTAATACTTTATCATTTAAATATTCCTTCTTGATTTTGTCACTTCATTTTATAATTTAAATAATCTTTCTTGATTTTGTCACTTTACTTTATCATTTAAATAATGATTTCTTCTTTTCAAGCACTTTTACATATTTGACCTTTTGGGGCTTCAAGCCTTCATATGGGGGTCTTCCAACTTCATAAGGCCATAAATCTCAAACCATGAGGAGTTATGCGACATTCCACATACCACCGGAAATGGCATGTCAAACACTATCCATCTAGGATAGTTTCACCAACAACTTCATTGATCTTCATCTCATAATTCCACATACAAGCATGGGCCCTCCAACCATTCTTCTAGGATAACCCAATCCGTAAAGCGTCTTCCCATGAGGGATTTCACCATAAGGGGACCACTTTGGAGTTCATCCATTTGTTCACCTTATCAACCATGATAAGACACTAATGATTCATCTTTGCATCGATTGGTTTCCACTTGGAAAAATATCATTCTCATCAAGGGCATCATATCAATCAATTACCAAATCATTTACATCAATGACATATGATCCAAGAATCTCCCAAATAGTCAAACCATTGGCATCAATGACAAATCATTGGCATCAATGAAAAACCATTGTCATCAATGACAACATGATCCAACACCTTCAAGAAGAGATGTAGGAATAGTGCACTTAGTGATCAATTATGGAGGGAGTTAAGGGTCAAGTATAGGTTATGCCTAGGCCTAGATGAATCTAGGGGGGTATAGGTCATGGTATAGGTCAGCAACTAGGTCATAGTATAGGTAGAGGTCATGGTATAGGTAGAGGTCATGGTTTAGTTCATGGTCATGTTCATGGTCAAGGTATAGGTCTAGGTCATGGTATAGGTCATGTTCATTGTATAGGTCTAGGTCATTGTCAAGGTCATGGTCTATGGTCTAGGTCTAGGCCTTACCATTCCTTGCCATGTATATGTCTTGGTATTTCTAGGTCTAGGTATAGGTCAAGGCCATTTATTTCCTTGCAATGTACAAAAATTTCTAAAGCATGTTAGATTTTGAGAGGGAGAGAGAGAGGAATACATAGAGAGTAGATATAGACATAGTGTATGGGAGTGTGAGAGGTAGAGAGAGGAATACAAAGAGGGGGGTTGGAGAGAGAGGAATATAGAGAATGTG
>ML776731.1:224450-237290 GCA_009831015.1 Picea engelmannii
GGGGTAAATAGGTAAAGAGAGAAATGGTGGCAGAGTGGGGGATAAAGATGAGGGGGATAAAAAGTGAGGAGGAAAGTTGAGTGGATGTGGGAGGATAAAGAGAGGAGATATAGTGGGAGAGAGGAGGGGAGAGAGATAGGGAGTGTTTGAGACTATGAGAGGGAGGGAGAGGGATACCAAGAGGGCGGTAGAGAGGGAGAGGTTGGAGACAAATGGTAGATGTAGGAGAGAGAGAGGAGAGATAGTGGGAGGGTGGGGGAGAGAGAGAGGGATGAGGGGGGTACAAAGAGTGTGTGTGAGAGTATGAGAGGGGGAGAAAGGAAGACAAAGAGAGAGTGTGAAGAGTGTGATAGGGGGAGAGAGGAAGAAAAAGGGAGTGTGAGAGAGTTTGAGAGGGGGAGAGAGGAATACAAAGAGAGTGTGTGAGAGTGAGGGAGAGGGACATAGAGAGGGGGGTATAGATAGAGATAGAGAGAGAATAAAGTGGGGGAGAGACGGAAATGGGGTAGATAGAGGAAAAGTGAGCAAGGGGGGATAGAGGGGGAGAGAGAGGGAGATGGATATATTGAGTGAGAGATGGAGGATTATTTGCAAGAGTTAAAGAGATAATGCAGGTAGAGAGGGAGTGTTTGAGAGTGAGAGATGGAGGTAGAGAGAAACCAAGAGTGGGGGTAGAGAGAGAGAGTGAGAGGAAGCAGAGAGAGAGGGAAGGACGGTAAAGAGGTAAAGAGAGAAAAGGGGGAGAGTGGGGTAAATGTAGGAGAGAGAGAGAGAGAGAGAGAGATGGTATATGTATGAGAGAGTGAGAAGAGAGGTAATGAGATGGAGGAGGAGAGATATATTGAGGAGGAGGGTAGAGAGAGAGTTTGTGAGAGTGTGAGAGGGAGAGAGATCAAGATAACAAGGGTAGAGAGTGATTGTTTGAGAGTGTCATAGGGAGGGAGAGGGAGATAAATAGGGGGATTAGAGAGATAAAAAGAGAGAATCAAGGGGGAGAGAGAGGGAAAGGGATTAAAAAGAGGCAAAAAGAGAATGGGGATAGAGAGGGAGTTTTTGAGAGTGTGATATGGAGGGAGAGGGATACCAAGAGGGGGGGTAGAGAGAGAGTATGAGAGGAAGGGGGGTTAAAGAGGTAAAGAGAAAAAATGGGGAAGAGTGAGGGATAGAGAGGGAGGGAGATACAAAGTGACAAGGAGAGAGTGTTGGCACCCAAAGTTTTGGGTCCAATTTTATGCGTGCACACAAACTAAGTTGTGCGTGCTCGTTTCATAGTTTTGCATGCATACAAGGAAACACACAGAGAAATACTAGAACGTGTGCATTGTACCATGTTTTGTCAGCAACGTGCCAAGTATTAATACTACCAAGTGTGCATCGGTTTGATTTTTTTCAGTTGCATAGGAAACCAAGAATATTCCTGCCAGAATAAAGAAAATAATCAATAGGAAATATCCCATAATGATTATTTCCAGCAACAGATGAAGACGTGGGGTGACCAAAAGATGAGCTGGCTAGGAAGTTAATATTTCCCCTAATGAAAAGAGTCTATGTGGAGTGCTAACAAACACCATAAGCATGCAAGGAAGTTGGATTAGATAAGCAAGTGTAGAAAATAATAAAGAGACAACGCTCCCGAGTAGTAAAATATATAAAAATGAGTCGTAAGCTCAAAACATGAGTTAGATAGTTAGTATGGGAAATAGTATATCGGCCATCAACCTCGACCTCACTCTGATCGTGTTGTAATCCTGTGATGTTGTGAATATATTCTTGTGTCTTTGTTTTGTCTCATAAAAAATAAAGGTGCATGGCGCATCATATTCTATCCCCACTGTTATAAATAGTAATGATCTAAAGTCCTATGGTTGTGCTAATCAAATGTTCAGCATACTATATGTCTCTAGTATGATATGATGTTTCTAGTAATAAAGATATGGAAATTCTGATCTATTATGTGTTTGTTGTGCATGAGCTACTTATGTGTGTAGATAATTTTAATTCTTAGTCCTAAAATAGTTTGTCATACATGGGTTATATGGATTCCAATTGTAGTAATGTTTCATATGTTTAATCCTCCATCTCCGACACAATGCCTTATGGTATTTTTGATCTTATTTGCATATTGGGTGATACCTTTCTCATCCTTGGATGAGGATGTATATGTCGATGATTTTAGGTTTTATTGGAAACACTCTGGATAAATCTTGGGTCTAAATCTCCCCAGTGTTAAGAAGTTCTGTGCACCCGCAAGCATGGACCGAACCAATGACACTGAACCCAAACAAATGGTTTCATTGTCAGGACCTCAAGTCTTGTTTATATCAATGGAGGAAACAAAATGAGCTAGAATCCTTCTAAGGAAGAGATTCAAGACTTGATAGAAGCGAGAGAAGATGCGTTTTACTCATGATAGATGCAAGAAATGTTGGTCAATGTGAAGGAATGTAAAGAAATATATCTCTACTCGGATATGCATGAGCTGTTATTTGGATAATTTCCATGTCTATAGAGTGAATGGATAAAGATATAAGATAAAGTCAATTCAACTACATTTCCAATAGAGCCAATAGTTTGGGATAAAGATAATCTTGAAAAATTGAAGGTGCTAGATAACGACTGGACTTAGGAGATTGATTTTTAGTTTTCTCGAGTGAAGGAAGGATACATTGTTGATTTTTCTATAGAATATAGTGTTTCTTTCAAAAAGGATGAAATAAATATTGAATAAGGTCCATGTATGTGGAAGGTAGAAGAAATTCCACCTTGGATCAAAATTTTGTTTTTGGAGAGAAGAATGATGCAGATGGATCTTGAAGAGAAAAAAATCCAAAATATGGATCCATTGAAGAGGATCCTAGGAGTTGTGTAGATGAGTTGACTATTTGAATGGACCCGGAAGAGAAGAGCAAAAAAATAGGTTAGATATACGAAATAAGAGATGAGATGAGATAGAAATATGAGCAAAGGAGTAGAGAAGAATTAACCAAGGGTGCACAATGAAGTGTTGGGACCAGAAGGAAGAGGAAACTCATAGTAGGAAGTGGTGTGGGAGAGGATGTTGTTCTAGATTGGAGCATAAGCAAGGACAAACATGTGAAGAGGCTTGGTGTCAAAGATAGCAGTAGCGACAATAGTGTTAGTGAGGGCCTAGGTGATAAATCATGTACCCTTTGGTTGTTGTGATATGTTGCAACCTTAAGAGAGGAAATAGAACACATGTGTGGTGCATGGGAACACATTTTTGGTGCACCCATAGACTTTGATAAGGAAGAACTAAATGGTTACGAACTGACAAGAAGAGAAGTTTTCATGCAGTACCATGAGGTGCCAATAAGAAGATAATTTATCTCTCGACCTAGTGGAAGTGCACTAAACAAGAGAGGGGATGGAATGCAGAGAATCCATGTGCGGAGAGGAGAGAGCCATTTTGTGTAAGGTGTCAATATGCATATCGGATCGATACATGGCATGTTTATTGGCAGCGTGTGGATAGGCCCAGAGGCAGGAGCACATGATTGTGGCATGTAGTTAGGTTAGGAAGAGATGGCGCAGATTGGTAGTGTGCCATATGAGAAGAAATATAGAGGCTCCCCTAGTGGTGGGGGAGAGAAGTTTATATCCATGGATGGTATTTGATGGATGCAAGTAGATATATCTTTGGGTAACCTCATGTTAATGTTAATAACCTTTTGTACCACCCCCTTTGCGTATTTTTAACCAAGAAGAAAATACTACAGTTAATGAAGAGATTGGAGTCAAAAAAAGAGAGGAAGAAGAAAGAAGTGATTAAACAAGTGGAGAGGAAGGAGAATTCAATAATACTTTACCCTAATCGATAGTAGTGTGGAAAGATCCATCCCATCGCAACAAGAAAGGAGAAACTAGTTCTAGTTCGAAGATGGGAAATCAAGATAGTACATTGAGGTTACCTGTGTTCCATGGAATGGGTAGGGACGATGTAGAGCAACATTGGTTCACTTGTGAAGCAATATTGTCTCTAAAGAGAGTTACATATGATGCAACTAAGATCATGCAAATCAAGACTACGTTCAAGGATAGGACCCTAACACGGTACATTAAATATAAAGCGACTACACTAGTGAAATAGGCAAGGTCGTTGGTTGAGAATATCCAGGACCTGCTTCGGGAATTCAAAAGATGAAGTCAAAGTCCCAATGCATTAAAAAAATCAAGGAAATCAAGAAGAAAGGAGAAACCATATGGGATTATGACCAATGGTTCAAAATCTTGTTGGATAGGATGAAAGTCCATATTCAAGACGTGTAGCACAAAGAGTGGTTCATTGCAGGGTTGCTACTGTTAGAAATTAATATATTTTCTCGTTTAACCATAGATAATATAACAATATTTTCACCCAACCATAGGCCGAAGCCACCCCCGATCCACTTAACCTTGAAATAGAATGATTCTGGAAGCAAACCAATAGCCAACCAAGGATAATGCATAAAGATAACCAAGACTGATAAAACATTCCAACCATAACCAATAAAAAGTCTGAGCCTAAACCAAGAATACATATTGCAGCAGATGTCGGCTATAGCTACTCCCCAGACTTGCGCACTTGCCCAGTTTCTGCAGTGTGCACTTCTACACTGCTGAAATTTTGAGCTTTTGTGTACCAAATGAGGTATGTCTACTTCTATTTATGTTGTTTTCCTGAGCTGTCTGGGCCAAATTCTCATTTTGGAGACTAAATACTTAATATTGATTATTTCCTTCAGTCAACTTGTCTTCTAGGGTTAAGTTTAATGCTTTAGGGTTTCTTCTTTCTTCCCATAATATTCTATTCTCATCAGGGTTACACATGGAGGTAAATACCTCCCACAACTACCATAATATCAACACTCCATCCTAGCTAGGGAGGTATTGAAGGCAATGGTCTTGAGCATGAACATACCATTCAACCAGTAGCATCATCATAGTCATACAGGCTATCTCATGATTAGATCATGAGCACCATTATCACTATCATCTGATACCATCAACTGCATCATATCTAGAATCCATAATCCATCTGAGTAATCAGGCATGATGCAGAATAAGTCACTCGCTCCATAGAGTGGTACAAGGACCATTATTCTAATCCGGACATACATCCTAGAAGAATGACTATTCCAACGGATCTAAAAACTATGCCATGGACTACAGGGACCATTCCTCTAGGAATGTCAATCTGGGATTATTTTATAATCAAGTCATAGAGATCTGTCTCAACCTATATGCCTTATAAAATATCAACACTAGTAATAGTATACATGGTAATCAAAACAATGTCATTGAAGAGATCACAATTGTGTCTATCCATAGTAGTACACAACTACAATCCAATGGTACACAAACACACAACTATTTAATTAGTGACAGATAGTCAAAAAAAGTGGAACACAACCACCACAGTAGCATACATCTACTGTCTAGAGACAAAAGGTATTCATAGAAATCATGTCATCTGATATAAACCTACACAAAAAACAATATCATGATATAAACTGAGTCATTTGGGCCATTATTCCACTCACATCTGTGAGATATGGAAGGGCATCTTCCCTCAGAAGGCAAAAAAAATAGCCATGAGCTATCTAGAATATTCTTGTCAAGCATAGAAGAATAATTGTCCTTATTTCTGAGCCTGGACCATTCACCTAAGTGGGACATTCGTTTGACACTAAACAAAGTGAAAGCTAGAGAGAATAAGTCTACCCTAGGGAATGCATGTCCCTGATTGTTGAACATGGACCATTCACCTAACTAGGCAATTCCTTTGGCACTAAACAAAGTGAAACTTAGAGAGGATGAGTCTTCCATAGAGAATGATTGTTTGAACCATTTCTTAAGGAAATGTCTGTCCTGCACCAACCTCCAAAAATGAACCATTCTTTGAAACTGCTCACAACTGTGAACTTCAAAAGAATGACTGCCTGACAAGGTGAACCATTCTACTTTACCACTACTAAGAGTGATTGTCAAGAAGAAAGACTCTCCTAGGCCATTCCCCCACACCGGACACAAGGGGAATCAATTTCTATGGTACATAAAAAATCTATCGAACCATTTTCATTACGAAAATGATCATCCGATATGGACCATTTTATGAACAAGAAAATGCCTGTCCATCATAAATCTCAAACCACTTTCCAAACTGGAAAGGAACTGCTCATCCTAGACCATTTTTTGAACTAAAAAATGATTGTCCATAAATCAATAACACATCACTGCTCCCTCCCAACCTGGGATTCATCTATTCCCTTTTCAATAAGGAATTCCTCTCCACGAGCTCCAGCTTCTTTCTTGAGTATGCAAACTTTTTCCATCTTGGACAGAGGATTTATCAAAGTATCTTCTATCTTCTCATCTGTGGGGATATATTGGAGAACCAATTCTATTTTCTGGACCTCATTATGAAGAATGTAATTATTGATATCAATGTACTTTGGTCTTTCTATAACATTGGTTGTCTTTGAAGGCTTCATATAACTTTTTATCATTAGAGTATAGCATGGTTGGATTCAACTCTTTTGTTTCCTGCTAGCTCATGACGTCATGTCAAGGGTCAAAATGAAACATATCCAAGTGGAACTTCTTCTGTCATCGTGACAGTTTGTCATGGATTACAAATCCATCACCCTAGACTTCTGAGTAACCATTATGATACAATATCTCTGTTATAGAAAGTTTTCACCACGATTTTGTTGTTCATTGGAGGATCTGCACCAAGTTGTCTTGTTCCATCTGTATACAAGAGTTTCTTTCTAGTATAACTCAAAAACTTGAGGTTTCTCTACATATGCTTCTTGTTCAATTACTCTGGAGAACAGTCTTTTCATTCGTCTGATGTAAACTCCAACCCATGGAGATTGTAGAAGATATACTGGCTCAGGTAGAGGTATGTCTAGTTACTGGAACAAGTTATCATCATATTCCTCTCCCTCCATCTGGGAGAACCTTTACTTATGGATCTCACAATTCTTCCATTCATAAGTCTTCCATACATTTTTCTTCATCATAAATTCCATTTCCTCTGCTTGATTGCTTCTAGTGGGTTCAGACCAATATGGTAGTCTTGTGATTCTCAATATAATGACTGCTTGTTCTGGATTTTCTTTCTCTCTTGGAATCTTCATGTTCTTCCTCATGCTTCTCTTTAGCTCTTGGGTCCATGGAGTTTTCTATATATTCCATGCCCTGAATATTTCGACTTATTCCTTTCATCATAGGATCATGGATGTGGATGGACAACCAGGGATACTTTAAGGCTTCTTTTCGAATAATTCTTCTTCTAAAGTCAAATTGAACATGTGCTTATTTTGATAGTTGCTACCATCAATGGGAACATGGATAGATACTTCATAATACTCAATGGATCATATTATTTAGGATTTTCTCCCTCCTAATCCTTGCTTCATGCATGAATGCATGCTCTTCTTTTGGAATTATATAATTGGCTCCCTCCATCTAGGAGATTCCACATTTTCATCTGCATCCTTATTGCCTTCTGCAAAGTGTCACAAGTATTTTTCTAATTTCCTTTTGATTGATGACTTCTTTTTGTTCTTACTTCTTCCATGTTTCTTCAAGTTTGATTCTAATTTTGGTTGATCTTGTAGCTATTACATATGTTAATATCTTCCATAGGAATTGTTACCAAGTATTTTCAATGTAATTCATCTTTTCATGTGCATTGCTTGACTTGTAGTCATCGTGATGGTAATCCTTATCTTGTTATTCTTCCATAGGTATTGTTTCTCTTTGAACATATTATCTTCCAAGAAATAGGTATGCAAGATATGTATAGTAACTATGTAAACATGGTATGTACAAGAATTATGAAAAACATTGTTACCTTGTATTAGAAGAAGAATTCTATTTCATCTTGCTTGGCCTTCTTTGAGGGTTCCCTTTCTTTGACAACTAATGCTTCATGTGTTTCCTTCTTTTTATTTAACTTGGGACAATGATTCTTGTAGTGACCATATTTTCAACAGTTGAAGCATTGTATTGTTGACATATATTTCTCTTGATTTGGTTTCTTCCTTGAGCCAAACTTCTTTTTATTCCTAAAATTATTGAACCTTGTTGTGAAGGCTTGATCATCGTATTTCTTTTGGGGTTTCTATTTTGCACTAATCCTTGATTCTTCTTGTGCACAACAGGTCCAAAGTTCTTCAAATATGGGATACTCCTTCCTTGTGTTCATGCTTGAGGCAAATGCATCCCATGTCTTGGGAATACCATTGAGTACTATATTTACCAGTTCCTTCTCTAAAATGATTTCTTCAATATCTTGTAGTTGATCTCTTAACTTAGATATTCTCACAAGTTATGATGTTATGTTGTCATCATCTTTCATTTTCATGTCACGAAGCTCATTCTTCAGACTCATTCTTGTCCAATGTTTCTGCCTGAGAAGAGGTTTGTTAGGGCATAGTACATCTTCTTAGATGAGTCAATATGGGATATGTAGGGTATCAAGTGGTATTTTATAGAGTCCACTATGATACTCATGGAATTGATATCATTGTCTTTGAACTTCTCCATAATTGCAACGTTCCAAGATTCCTTCTCTTTTCCTTCTTCGAAATGTGGTTCCACGATCTTTCCTTTCACGATATCCAACAATTTATTCTTGGCAAGGATGAGGTCAATCCTTGTCTTCCACGCTATGAAGTTAGAAGCCCCTTCTAACTTGTTTTTTGACTTCATAGAGTAAGTCTTAATTGCTTTGACTTGGTCAACCCTTGATTTGACCAAAAACTCAAACTTGGCATCTTAGCTTGATGAGAGTACCAATAGATGCGCTAGGCTAGTGTGAGTAGGCTATCTAGAAATTAGGTCAATCTCTTCACTTAAGGTTCCTCAACAAGAGGGTTAGGGTTTCGTTGCTGCAGCAAAAAATGGCTGCAACCGCAACTATAACTGAGAAAATCCTCCCAATCTATCTTCTAGCAGTTAGACTGTTCGAAGATAGTGTGGGCCCATAACCTATTAGAAAGTAATAGATGTGCTTGTTTAACCATAGATAATATAAAAATATTTTCACCCAACCATAGGCCGAAGCCACCCCCGAGCACCTTAACCTTGACAGAGAATGATTTCGTAAGAAAACCAATCGCCAACCAAGGCTAATGCATAAATATAACCAAGAATGATAAGAAATTACAACCATAACCAATAGAACGTTCGAGCCTAAACTAGGAATAAAGATTGCAGGAGTTGTCGACTGGAGCTTCTCCCCAGATTTGTGCACTTGCCCAGTTTCTACAGTGCGCACTTCTACACTACTGAACTTTCGAGTTGTTGTGTACCAAATGAGGTCTGGCTACTTGTATTTATATTGTTTTCGTGATCTATCTGGGACTAATTCTCATTCTAGAGACTAAATACTTAATATTAATTATTTCCTTGAGCCGACTTGTCTTCTAGGGTTAAGTTTAATGCTTTAGGGTTTCTTCTTGCTTCCCATAATATTTTATTCTCATCAGGGTTACACGTGGAGGTAAATACCTCCCGCAGCTACAATAATATCAACAACTACCCCATATCCAAGTCTGGTTGACGCACCAGAAGGTGACGACTTAGGATGAGGTAGTCGAAATCACAATGTGACTAGAGGCTACACCCAGAGGTGTAGAGATATTGTTTGGGTTGGGCCAGGTTTAGTTGCAAATGCCCAACCTTAAAATAAAACTAAAAAATATTGAAAAAACTAGTGTCATGCATGAGCACATATGGTGTAGTACATGTCGTTCAGAGGGGCATCATCAAGACAAGTACCTAGTCCTTCCAAATTATTTGGTGATAGGTGCGTCAAGTCTATTTCCATCAGGAAAGTCAAAATGGCATGAAATATGCAGACATTGGGGCCATGTTCCACCCCATTGTCCCAAATTACAAATATACTAGACAATGACACACATGCCATTCTGTGAATTATGTAATTCATCGACCATGATATCAGTAGATGTTGTTCCCTCCAATTAATGCATGATAATACGCATGATTCTTTCTAGGTATAAGAGGAGAAAAATACTTGTGAGTGCGGTGACGGTGATAGAGGTGTATATCAAGAAGGATCTCAAGGTGGATATGGGAGTAGTTGCAACCCATAATATGGTGGAGGAGGTGGTAGACCCTCCACATGTTTCAAGTTTGGTGATAATGCTCATGTATCACAATTTTGAACTAAGCCACACTTTCTTTGTAGATATTGTTATAGTCCTAAACATGTAACTTAGGATTGTCTCGAGTTATTGAAGAAGTGGGAGGATAAGAAAACTAAATATAACATGGTGCATGCTAAGCCATGAAAAAAAAAGAAGAAGAATGGAGAAGCAAACTTCCATGTAGTAATCCACGAAGGGGTGAAGACTGGGGTATACTTCGAGCATGGTGAAAGATGGATCGAGAAGATGGAAGTAAGTTGACCTAGACGTTAAATTCTTTCATGAAAGAATGAGGAGAAGAGTCCACGATATCGACTTTGCTACCGAAGAGGTATGTCTTCCAGGTCAGCAAGAAAAAGTGCATTGGCCAAGAGTTTAACATGACAACAATGCTTGATGGGAATGACATGGATGGAGTCATGTTGGATCTGGGATCTGACGTGAAATTTTTTCTAAAGAAGTATTGGGAAGTGATGGGTAAGCCCAAGTTTGTCTGGTCACCCATTCATCTCCAATTGGCCAATCAATACAATATCTATCCCATAGGAGCAATGGAGCAAGTTGAATTCAACATAGAAGGAGTGAAAAAAGGGACGATTTTGAAGTCATTGATATTATTAATGAGTTTGATCCATGTCTCGCATTACTGGGAATTGAATGGGCCTTTTACAATAATGCAAAGTTAAACTTGAAGAAGAGGAGGATACCCTTTGAAACTGACACCCTATGTGTAGTCACGCCAATGGACCCATATGAGGGTTCCCACTACAATGATCTCGTAGATGAGGATGCATGGAACTTGGGAATTGAAAATATTTACAGGGTCATGGGGTGTAGGGAGGACTACATCAACCCCACCATATATGGATAATTAAGCTAGAGGACTCTCAAATTTTATGAAACATATTTCGATGATTCCATAGAGGGATGGAAGAATAAGCTATAGAAAGTGTCCATGTGTGGATTTGAATGAATCATAAAATAAGTGCAATGGATCGGGTTTGAACTTTCCAATGCCCCATGGTCTGATAACATAGGGTCGGTGGAAACATTCCCAGTAAAAATGGAGAGAACCATTTCCACGAAGCAAATACTTCAAGCCATGGATGTTGTGGTATGCGAGACCCAAACATGGTTTTGGGTGACCCACTTATCGCACATTCATAGCTTGCAGAAGGTATCCAAGTTTATACAAGTTTGATTCCATCCTATCGCTGACTTTGAACTAACCAACCAACTCTAAACATATCTCATTTTGTGAACAATGTTGGATTACTAAGAAAATCCCTCAAGCCCAATGGGTCCATCGATTTGTCCACACCATGGATATGGTTCCTAGAATTTGGTACATTCAAGAGGAATGAAGAAGGAAAATAAGTGAGTGGACCCATATGAGTTACCAGTTTCTTTCAACCTTCCCGTTCACCAAAAAAAATATGGTTCTCAGTGAGGTGCTCCGTTGAGTTAAGGAATTCATTTTTCATCGACAACCAAAGGCTTCTATCCCTATAGTAGTATACTCCTACCACGAGTCAATGGCCAAACTGAAAGAAGTGATACATTTATGGAAGGTTGATGTGGACAATATTAATGACACAGACCCTTGTGACATCCAATTAATAGAATGAGAAGGAGAATGCATGCTAAAGGGGAAGGAAAATAAGACGGATACACCAGACTATAATGGCCCTATAAATACCAACAAAAACAACATTGGGATGGAAGAATAACCCAATATGGCCATTCTTGGGGATTGATGGCATAAGGAGACAATCACTCAGGTTGTTGACTTCCTTAAAGAATATGAGAACATGTTCCTTGGAATTTTTCTGAGATGAAGGGCATTGTGGGATCCTTGGGAGCTATCAAGATCCAACTCAAATGAAATCCCAATCTAGTCAAAATAAGACCCTATTTCCTAAATCCTAAGTAAAAAGAACATGTGTGTAAAGAACTAGACCAAATGTTGGATGTCAGGATCATTGTCTGTTTGGAAGAATCTGATTGGGTTAGGCCCATGGTCAATCAACCCAAAAAGACCATATAAATTCATATATGTGTCGATATTAGGATTCTAAATGCAACCTGCATCCATGACCCTTTCCCAAATCCATTCACAAATGAAGCACTGGAAAATGTTGACGGCACAGAAGCGTACTCATTCACATAAGGTTTCTATGGATATCATCAAGTTTAGATTGTAGAGGAAAATCAAGCTAAAATCACATTTTCTATTGAATGGGAGTCCTTCACATACAAAATCATTACCTTTAGCCTCAAGAATGTTCGACAACATAGGTATTCCAACAGAGGACGAACACCTTCAGTAACCACTCACATAACCAGATCAAAGATCAACACACTGATGTTTTCACGTGGTAAAACCCCTACGGGGAAACATCCACGGCCCCAGCCAATGCGACCACTTGGAGCATTTTATTAATGCAAAGAAAAAGATTACAGCGAGATTTTACAAGAGAGTTTCTCACAATCGATCATCGGCAAATGACCCTCCCTGCTCTTTAAATAGAGATCATGGACCAATCGGGTGTTAAGCCACGGATCAATGGCCGTTAAGATCGAGGAGAGTATGAACCGTTGGATCACTCTATGTCGGGAACATATCGTGACCGTCAGATTGCCTAACTACAAATGCATA
>ML776731.1:242878-270285 GCA_009831015.1 Picea engelmannii
GGGAACATATCGTGACCGTCGGATTGCCTAACTACAAATGCATACTAATGCATACTAAAGAAACACACTTTTACCTAACGACATATTAGACCAAGTAGATCTTAACTAACTCCTAAGTGTCTAAATATCCTAACAAAGAAGAGTGGATTGTTTTCAGTCTAATAAAGGAAGACATGCAATCCCTTCGGCTCAAGCTTGATTCATTCCATCAGCTACAAATTTATTTAAATTTGAAGAAATGCATCTTTTGTACACCCTTTGGTATATTGTTGGGCCACATTGTGTGAAAACATGTCTTTCTTGTGGACCCAACTAATATTTTCTCCTTCTTGGATATGGTGGCACCCACTTCAGTTTGCGGAATGAACGCAACCTTAGGTCATACAAGATACTACAAATGGTTTACCCATAACTATGTTAATATTGCAGCCCCATTGAAAATATTGTTTTGCAAGGATATTCAATATTATTGAACAACAAAATGCTAGGAGGATTCGACACCGTGAAAGAAAAACTAGTTACTATGCCCATTTTAATTTTTTTGAACTGGTCCAAGATCTTACATGGCCTCTTCGATGCTTTGTCAATTGCATTGGGGATCATTCTATCCCAACGAGAGGAGGGAAACATCGATCATTCGGTCTAATTTTCTAGTCATAATTTATCGAATGTCGAACAAAACTACACCACAATTGAGCACGAGGACCTAGCCATGATATATCCCTTGCAAAAGTTCTTCCACTGATTGCAAGCGTCCTCCAAATTATTTATTGATCATTTTACCCTAAAGTATTTAGTTAACACATCAACGTTGGGTGGCCACATCTACTTGTGGTTGCTACTATTTCAATAATTTGACTTCGAAGTTTTGGTTAAACTAAGAAAACACAATGTGGTACCCAATCACCTATCAAGAATTGATACCGGTGAAGATGCTCTGAGGCTCAACGATGAACTTCTGTTTGTGCAACTCTTGCATGTGGAAGTTGTACCAGATTGTTGTGTGTGCACAAAAACCTCCCAATTTTCTTATCTTATCATGTTTCTAAAACAATAAATTGCGCCCCCCTCAAGTTTTTCCTACTAGAACCCTTTCACTTTCCGCCTTGTGTGAATTTATGAGACTAATTTTTCCTTATGTTCTTCCTTATTTATTATTTCTAGTTCCTAGTGAGATCATGTTGATTTGTCGATCCACACTTCATTAATTCCCCTCTTCCTGCGCCGATAAATAGTGTATCGATGAGTGTGTCCTTTCTTCCACCAACACATTGGAGCGTAAGTGATTTCTTCGCCAATACATAATCCACTTTCATTCAAAATCAATTGATGTACCGAAGTGCTTCCACGAAACCTCACTGACACACTTTCTTATCACTGATGAAGTTCACGTGATCAACACTGACACATCGATAATGTTCACAAGATTGTCTCTGTTATACACATGCCTCTCACCAACGAACTTTCTTCCACCTTCACTGATGCATCACATATCAATAACAATCCTCTCTTTCACTTCGATACATTGTATATCGACGAAGTTCATCTCCCCCTCGTTGATGCACTGCTTGTTGATGAATTTTCCTTCTCTCATCGTCGATGTGCTAGTAGAAGGATATCAATCCCTCATCATTTCCATGAACATCGATGATTATATTCTTCTTCTCACGAAATGCTAACCCGATGGGAAAGGCCCACCTCCGTCTTGAGGCTTATCTCATCCCCCTCTAGCTTGGATCCTTCTTGTTGCGTCCATCTTTCAGTCTCCTAAATGTTTCTAGTGACTAAAATTTCCATGTCGAATTAGATCATTGGTCATCTATTACCCATCGTACCTGACCTACTTCATCTTACACTCACAATCAAGTTGATGGTGTCACGAGTAGTTTTCTTCATGCACATAAGTACCATCTTGTTTAGTTTTCACTGCTTGATTTTATGACTAAATATTGACTATGAAAGCACCAATTAACATCAAATGGGTTAACCACAACACCTATTGGTATTGCACTAGCTCTGAAACGTATCTTGAAGGAAAATTGGTCACCTTAGCTCCTAAACAGTGCTAAGCACTCTAATGTGAGTGGGCTATTTTGGAGGATTTATAATTTTAGGTTATTGACACATCACTACAATGTCAATGGACAAACTAAGGACCTATATATCACACATGACACGTGAACTTGCGGAATCAATTTTGAGTGAAACAACATCGAATGGAGGACCCCAACTTTGGTTAAACAATTCCTTGAGTCCAATTTTTGGCGTTCATAAAAATGAATTTTTATTCATGGAAACATGTCTATTAGATGATTCTCGCCATTGTGATTCAAACGAAACTCAAAGAATAAAAAATCCAACGCCAAGAAGTGCCAAAACGAATGACCGAGGGTTCCTCGCCCGAACTTGCTACATCGGTCTTTACACTGATTAAATGTTGAGAATTGGCATGGGTAGTTAGCTCACTAGAGGTGCATCCCCATGCTATTCGTGACACAACAAGTGACACTCCAATCCAACATTGTTTGAGAAAGGTATGAGTCTTTGAATCCTCCTCAAGCGGTCTTAGCCTAAGTCTACTTTGGCCACTTTAGGTTAAAGGTTTATTTTACACAAACCGTTTTAAGACTGGATATATTGAATTTAAATAATTTTGATTTAGATTATTTAAATTTGATATTTGTAAAGGATATGGATAATAAATAAGTTACAGAAGCATGTTTCATCGTAATGAAGATGGATAATTGTTATTGTAATTAAATCTAAATTATTTAGATTTAAACTCTAATTATATAATCATTTAATAAACGCTCCGAAATACTAACTACATCGAAGTGAAATTTTTACAATGACAAAGCATTAAAAAGAACACAAGGTGCTTCACCAGAGATAGAGCGAAAATGTTAACTTGGTTTTTTAGGCAGAATTATAATGAACCTCGTCGAAACCATCGAAAATTTTGAGATAATGATCCTCGGTTCTCCAACGATTCACTTCCAATGCATCAACTGCAATGAGATTATGTGCTGGACGATTTTCTCTAGGATTTTGAGGATGAATCTGGTGCGTCTCCTCTGTCAAATTGAGATTCATCATGAGGTTGTGTTGGGTGCCTCATGAGGCTGTGTGTGAGGAAAGATTCAACACAGAAGAGACACCCAGAGATTAGGTCAACAACAAAAGCAAAGGCGGTGATAGTTTCTTAATACTATATAAATAATCATATTATTGTTGGATAGAAATACAATATTAAATATTTTGTTTTTGACAGTTGACAGGAAGGCAAGGTAAGGATGAATTGCATTTGCAGAGATAGGATCAACCAAAACCATTCTACTAACATGTATTTTTTACTGTTTGTTTATTGTGCTCCAGTCGAATAAGTCAACCTTTACTATTTTCTCATGCTACATGACATTTTTTTCATTGGTGTCCACAAGTAAGAGAGCATCCATGCAGAGACAGACAGAAAGAAAAATAAATTTCAATGTCAGGAAGCGGGAAGTGCTTTTTTCTTTGCTCATGTATGGTGCGCCGATTACTGCATTCAAGAGGGTGATAGAAAAGAAGAGCTACAAAGAGATTTTTGGGGTTACCGTATACAATAACACTCTTCAATTATCTTCTCTACATGTTATACGGATCACCTCTAATCAGCAATGGCTGAGATAACATTGTAGTTATTGTTGTCAATGGCATCGACCTCACCTCCTTGTCGAGTGATTCTTCGTTTGCATCTATCTCCCATTCACTCAACTCAAACCCAAGAAGAAAATGGTCGGAATGGTCACCGATGCGTTGGTGGCATTTGGGACTATTGTGATAGCTTTATTTTGTGTTGTAATGGCCACAAGCATAAGAAGGGTGAAATCTCCTTGCAACTCTAGTTATCTTGGGGTGTGATTGTCTAGGCCATCTTATGGAAATTGCACTCTTCGAACACCAAAATCAATTTCATTGTGTGACCATGTGCCCACTAGAACACCGATCCTGAAGTGAAGTGTTTTACATATGAACCGTAGGGCTGACTCAAATACTTAATAATGATATGTATACAATGATTGGAATTATGGAAATTTGTAACTAGAACACTCTCCATCGAGCCTCGTCAACATGATTGGTCAGCGTAGGTATATTACACCCTTCAAAACTTGATCTTCGATGCACCCACCGAAGTTCATAATACTAGTTCCAACACATGCGTGAGCACTAACGAGATAATGAGCACACATGCTCAATGCATAAATTCCAGCACAACATATAAACCAAACACATAATTGACACTTATTTTGCTAAAATTCATCAACTTTGTGCAGACCTTTCACATTCCTTCCAGCCTTAAACCAAACTATTCATAACTAGCATGGGCCACCCTTGACTCAAACTAACAACCTATATTGCCTAATTCCCCACATGCATGTCCAATCACAAGAAGTGTGCCCCTTCTCTACTCAAGAGTCCTTTAGCTGCCCCACATACTTTTTGGGGCTTCAACAAAAGGATAGAAAAGAAGTCTCAAGCCCTATAGCTTTATCTTGGCACCTTGGGAATCAATTCTCAACAGTTCTCTCACCTAGAGAGAATGCTCATGGGCTTGACAACCCACTTCTTCAATATTTCTCAAGCTTAACAACCTGCATGTTCAACCTAATTTATGGGATACTACAACTCCAATGCTTTCTCTTGCAAATGACAACAGAGTAATGAAGGTGAGACTTCTAATGGAATCATGGTCAAATGAGCTAAATCCCCCCAATTGTAATTGCATGTTCCCAACTTCACACTTCTCATGTTGGGAATTAGCTTGGTCCATATTGGATAGGGTTCCCAATTTATAACTTAGGATATATTTTATATCCATAGTTTTAAAATTTGTACTTTAGGAATATTAATAAAATATTCCTTTGGGATTAAGCCTCTTAGTCCTAGACTCTTAGCCCCCATTTTCCCATTCTAGTGGAGTTTATCCCCCCATACTCTTTTACCTGGTAGGTTTTCAACAATGATGTGTTTTCATTAAAAAATGAGTGAGATTGCATTTTACAAATATAGGCTCACTAGCCTTTTAGCTTCTAGCTCTCCATCCTAATAACCACAAAAACACTCTGGCGTCAAAATACATACATACAAAGGCACTTTGGCCCCAAGTATCCTGGATCACTAGCCTGTATGTAAAATTACATTAAAATTTACAGTTAGATTTTGGCCTAGGGGTATTACATTGGATTTTTCCACGTACCAAGGGGAGGTCATACTCAACATCCTTGTGATGCGATCTATAGCAAAATACATGAAAGAATCAATAACAACAATTGTAGTAGTGGAAGAGGAGAAAATAAGGTAATCAAACTCAAACAACTAAGGAAAGTGTCCAAGTACTATAACGATCGAATTCCCCAATGTTCGAGTGAGTCGTTACGTTAGATGCAGTGACCTACCATTGAAATCTATGATGGCCCACCAATGCTAGAAGACAAATTAAAGATATAATTGTTGTATTTGTTGCTCATTATCACAAAGGAAGTAAGGACACACATTGGTAGGAAAAAGGTCATGGAGGAAGGAGGAAGGCCAAGAGTCACATTGAACTTGAATAAATACGAGAATTGTACCGAAAGAAAGAGATTTTTAGCTCTTCAAACATTGTATATTTCTGAACTATTTTGGGAAGATAGTATCAACTAAATTTGGAGAGATTTAATTGGAGATTTGATGTACTTTTACTGGAACTATTAATATTGAGAAGCCCTCAGGGCCAACTTTTGATAAAGAGAAGAACTTGCATGTGTCATTGTTTTGCTACGAACTATTTAAAGAGGAATGTATGTTGTCCGCATGGGTTGTAAGGACATGTTTTCTTATGGATTATTCAGACGCAATCTATGTTACTTTTACAATTTTGTTACTCTTTCTTATATTATATTCCTTGAGTACATGAGTTGTTGATGTATGCATAGATATGATTTAGACTTTCCTGGCTATGTATGTGCATGCATGGGTTTCTAACTTTTCACCTTCATGACAACTATCTGAGTGGGGTATTAAGCAGAGTTTAGTTTCATTAAATCTCATTCACTTACATTAATTCACTCCTAGCTAGGATAGGATAAATTAGAAGTAGATTATACATGCATTTACATATTCTTCATCTATTTCTTTCATTTTCATAACCATCCATCATTCATCATCATCGATGGACCGAGGGGCAACTTGTAAAACCATACCAGAAATGGATGTTGGGCCAAAATCCAGATGGGTTCCCTATTCCAAATGGTGAGAGGTCTAATTGGGACTTATTACTAGGTTTAACCACTACTATTGACAAAGGAAGATTGTAGACCTGTCAACATAGATCAATTGGCCAAAATAACGAAATTCCTCATCACCAGACAGGCTCCCAGAGAATATACTCCTATGCAATGTTGCCAACTGGTAACTTGCGGTGTTGACTATGATTTGTTTTGTAGAGAATGGTATCAACTAGGCGTGGATGGAATCCTACATCGCTATGATTTGGTACATGAATGGAACTCCCTCCTATACGAAGCACTTTAAGGTATTGTTGGAGGCCATAATTTTGCCAAGGCTATTGCGTACAAATTTCTATGTGAAAGCATTTGGTGGCCCTCTATATTTGTAGATTCTAAATACTATTACAAATTCTAAGACATGTGTCAATGAGTGGGAAAGGCCTACTACATAGATGAAATCCCCATATTTCTAGTAACTTCACTTGATCCCTTTGACAAATGGGCCATAGAATTTGTTGGGCCCGACAATCTACCCACATGTTGCATCGGGGCATGAAATATTATTATTGCAATAGAGTATCTAATGGGATGGGATGAATCTGTTCCAATCAAAGATTGTACAACATAAACTGCAACACGCTTCATTTTTGGCAACACTATCACAATATTCATATGTCCCAAGGTATTGATGAGTGACTAGTGCTCACATTGTATGGACGAGACCATTGAGAAACTCACTTAGGAGCTCATGATGATCCATCATCAGAAGATAACTTTGTATCACCCTCAAGCTAATAGTACAGTTGAAGCTTTCAATAAAATTTTAGAGAATACCTCAACTAAATTTTGTAATGTCCAGCGTGAAGACTGGGATCAACGTATCCCCACAATACTATGGGCTTACCAAAACACATTGAAAAGGATGACTACCCACACCCTGTTCATATTAGTCTATGGAAAGGAAGCGATCATGGCATTATAATTTATGGTCCCTAGCCTCCGGGTCTCCCTTTCCACTCATATGATTGATGATCAATCCCTACAACATAGATTGGATGAGCTTATGCAACTCGAGGAAGACTAAATAATGGAAATTTTCATCCAAGTAGTGAATAAATACAAACATGAGGCCTGGCACGACCGCAACATCAACTAGGATGTAATGTCCCTCCAATTATAAACATTTGAATATTTTTATTTTGGTTATTTATGATGTGAGATTTTTTCCTTCAGAAAAAGGACTTATGCTAAAACTATAACATCCTAAAAATTGATGATAAGGATGGGGTGTTAGAGTGCTCCATGCATCCATCCGCGAACTCATATCCCACCACCTCTCCTCGAGCCATGTGATGACACCTGATGTTCCCTTCGGCATTTCATACCACCTTATGGATACTGCAACTATCTATTTTACTGCACTCTCAACTAAATTCTTTAGTGCACTTAGAGTTGGTTTCCCATCATGGCTATGGTGTTGGTACATTGTACGATCCTCCTGTTCTCATGTGCCTTTACTCTCCATCCTCCCTCTTATGGCGACGCCCATCCCTCCTGTTGGTATATATCTCCCTCAACCTCAACATAATATTGATACAAACCACTTAATATAAATGAACATTATCAAGTGTCATGTTGTAATATTTCCTACTTTTATTAAGTATCATCTCTAGAAATTTTATGTAACATTTGAGGAACATATAAATCCAACATAACTCTTTAAGAATGTTGCAATGTTTCTTAACCCTTAATCAATATCCAAATGTGACATAACCTTTATGGAACATCAGAATGTGACATAATTCAAACAACATCAACTATGCTCAACCATAGTGAACCATAATCAACAAAAGTTAGTTAAATTCAACCATAATAAACCTATAACAACTTGTCTCAACAACATATCATATTTCTTTTACACATAAATAAATAAATACAAGAATTATTGTAAGTTTAAATATAAAGGAACATTGTCAAGTTTTATAGTGTGTCATTGTGTGTTTTTACTACATATCAATTGTAGGAATTGTATATAACTTTTGAGGAATGTCGCAATGTTATAATGTGCCATTCTATGCTTTTACTACATATGAATTGTAGGAATTGTATATAACTTTTGAGGAATGTCGCAATTTAACATAACTCTTGAGGAATGTTGCAATTCAACATAACCCTTTATGAACGCTGCAATGTGACATAATGTTTTAGGAACATAGCAATTACCATAGTCTAACATAACCCTCCATGAGCATTGCAATGCAATATAACCATTAAGGAATGTAACAATTGAATATAAGAAAAACATGAACATTACAATGTGACATGACAATTGACGAATGTTGTAATGCAACGTAACCCTTGATTACCATTGCAATGTGTCATAACCATTAATGAACCTAAAAATTTGACATAAGTCAACCAACATGAGCATCATAATGAAACATTACCATATTACCCGGTGTTCTAGGGTTTATACTTAAGGCTTGAAAGTATAAAATCTAGGCATCCAAAAAGAGGGTGTATGATATAAAGAGAGGAAAAAACAACTTTTAGGGTAAAAGGAGCTATGGCTGATTTCTGAGTTGTCTTTGTCTAGCTTCCAATTGTTCCTGGATGCTAATGTCCTGCTCAATGAATGCCCATGAACGTTCGATTTCAACCCAGGTGGTAGAATTTTTTAAGATGGTGTTAAAAAGAGTTAAAGTGATATTGGTCTGGTCTGTGAGACCAGGTTGGATATTGGGTTCTCTCGTAATAGGTATTGTCATACAGGAAAAAGAGTTTTAAATATTTGTTTCTTTTTTAGGTTGTTTCTATTTTAGATTATGTAAGAAAAATTCCCCAATCTTTAATTAATAGTATAACAAAATCAAAGGTCGTTTCCCGTATTTGAGCTAAACTGAAAACCATGCATGAAATGAAAGAAAACATAAAGTTGTTGAACAATGTGAGGCATCAACCAAGGAAGAATCTCACTTTGTGACAGAAGAAGAAAATAGAGAGGAAAAACTTTAATGAAGCATAAGATATAGAAATCTAAGTAATTCATAGGTCTTGTACCTGCTGATAGCTGGTATAGAGGAAAAACTGTAAACAATTAGATGACTAAAATAATCAATCACCAGTCCCCGAGGTGTAGGACAGTCGGTGACGGAGTGTGTTGTTAAGCCACTCCGTGATGTTAAAGTCACCGGTTCGAAACCTGCGGGGACAAAAAATCCAACCATGTTAAGGGTTGGTGTGGCTCAGGCCGGGTGCGATCCTCGGGTGATTTTGACGGCTTAGATGCCCCTGAGTCGCGGTTTCTCAAGCCACAGGTTAATCGCAGGTCCTGCACAAATTAACAAACAAAAAAAAATAATCAATCACCATAGTATATGTTGTAATAAATTGCAGTAAGCATTCATCAAATATATATAAGGAATGATATTAAACATGAAAAAAAAATCAGAGGGACACATAACTCAAACTTGACGGGATCTGGAGTCTTCGACTCACATTTGTATTAATTCTGACAAAAGAAAATTTTCTCTGATACAATCGGCCAAGGAAAAAGCCCTTGATGTCTCTTTCAAAATTGTATTTGTAAAAAGAAAATCATCAACCCTAGACGGTTGGTATTCTCCTAATCTCCTAGGTGCTAACGGTTACAGAATACAAAATTTGAACCATTTTGCTCGGTTACTTTTTACTTTTCTACCAGTTGGACAAAAATGAGCACACATGCATTACTTCATCATTTCTTTGAAACACCTCCTTCGCTCGGTCCCAAACACTTGACGCACCTGTCTAGAAACTGCACCACAATTTTGGAAAGTTCTAACGCGTCCTTTGATTCAAACACATATAACTTCCTCTGAATTTTAGGCAGCCTGTCTTCGATCTTTCCCTTGTCAAAATTTGTCGAGTGCAATTGTAGATTTTTCTTTTTTAGCCACCTATCCATTTGGGTGGTGTCAAGCTGCTTCAATTGTGAAATCTCGAGCTGTGCTTCATTCCATCTCTCCTTGATATGCAGTTGATGCCTTACAACATTGATCTGTCCTAATATCCTAGGACAATCACCTTTGCCAATGGCCAGTGTTTTTGTATCTAGCTGATCAAACACTTCTTCACATTCTTTCCTAACTTCTCTTGCCATTTTCCTACTTTCGGCAATATTGGTCTCCCATGTTTTTAACATGATGTCTCCCCTGATCTGTTCTTCTACAGTCAGCTTTGGGGTTGTTGGTACTTCCTTTCTAACCAAAAACACTACTACCTTTTGAAAAGTAGTGTGAGTTGTTGTGGCCTCTTTTTCCTTTAAAACAATTCTATCTAGTGAGTGGCTTACTTCCAGGAAGTAGTTTTGAACAATTTTTATTTTAGAAAGCATGTTTTGTTGTTTCACTTGTAGTTTCTCATGCACCTCCAGTGCTTGGGCTTGAAATTTTGTTATATTCACAACTTGTCCTTCAATGGAATTAAACTTAGCCTGTAGCTGTCTCAATAATTCCTCCTGTCGAATAACCTGTACTTGACTCATTTGCATATTCTTGTTTGCTTCATCTAAACTAGACTTCAACAATTGCATTTCCTTCTTATCAACAGTCCTAGCATTTTCAACTCTTTTATTTACCTCCTCTCGAATATTATTTTATGTGTGCCTTATTTGGTCGTGCAATTGAGCTATCATTTGATTTTTCTTCTTCAACCTTGTTTTTAGAGAGTCAATTGAGAATAAATTGCCAATTTCCAAAGATCCCGTAGAGCCTACTACTTCTGTGGAGAAGTTTTCCTCTTCTTGTTTTTTCCCATCTACGAGCACTTTGTGTTTCTTCACCATTGTGCCTTCTCTCAGATGCATTTCCTGTTTTAATACTTCCTTCCTCTTCATACTGAAAAAAAGTAGTCAGAGGGAGGTATCTCTTCTCTAGAAATAGGAGTAAGGTCACTTGCATATATGACTTGCAGATGGGGGGTCCCAAAATTTGATTGTATAGGAGTTAATGATGCAATAGGGCTTCCCAATTCTGAATATTGAGTTTCTCCTATTGTTTTGGGGATATCAACAGGAATAGTTGATGATGAAGGTGGAATTGTTTGAATCGACTTTGAAGGAGTCTCAGATTTAGAACTTGTTTCAGACCCTGGATTCTTGGATTGTGAAGCTTCTTCTTTTTGTGAAGGCACTTCAGTCTTCTTTGGATTTTCTTCTGCAGTCTCTTTATCATGAGCCTCTGATCCGAAACCTGGGGGAATACTTCCTTGAGATGGAGGAGGGGTTTTTTATTCTCCCTATAGTATCTTCGGAAAACCACTTCTCATGTGCTTCTAGAAAGTCAGAAAGTTGGTCTGTAGGTCGGGTGATAATGAATGAACTCTGTCTAATATTTCCTCATAGGTTTTGGATCCCTTGAACATGTCGTCGTAGGGAGAAGCTTCATGTTCATACATATTCATATTGCAATGAGTAAAATGATTTCCTACAATTTGATAAGGGTGATTCTTTCTGAGTTCAATATCTACCAATTTGATGTCTTCCAATGTTGCAGCTTCAACCTTGGAATGACCAAAGTTAAGTAGTGAACACTTCCCAATCTGTACAGGAAAATGCGGCCAGAAATTCTTCTGAGATGCTTTCAATTCTGTGTCGATGCCACATGTTATTATTTGGTAGGTCACCTCCCTGCACACCAGTCTGTCGGGAAGGAATTTTGAAAGTGCGTGAAGAGGAATTGAGCACCCAAAAACCCTGACATAGGAGAAACCCTCTTCAATAAACCAATCTACAATTGCCTTGAGGTTTCCCATGATTGACTCTGAAATATGAGGGGGTACATAACCATACAAAATTTGGTGCAAAGGTATCACCATGTAATAAAATATTTCGTAAAATAAATCTTTAGCATTCGCCTCCCATAGTTCAGAATGATAAACATGAATGGGCTTGGTCCAGGCTGGGTTCCAGCTCCAATTCATCAAGGGAAATGGAGTCATGTAGTAGATAACATCCATAATATATGCAGACATGTAAAAATATGCAGGTCAGCCTTTCGATTTTATTGTTTGGTACTCTGCAATCTCCTTAGTTATATTATCTGATAAAATTTTACCCCAGTTGAAACTGTAACCCTTGGCTACTTCGTGTATAAGTGGAACCCATTCTGCAGGGAAATGGGTAAGGATTTTCGTCCTGAAAAGTATACATAGAATAAAAGCTATATAAACCACGTATTCGTTTAACGAAGCTGTGGCATAACTGCCATGGGTATCATCTCTAAATCTCACTGGAATTCCCTACCATTCTTTGATTATACCTGGATATGTTTGATCAAATTCTATACACCCCTTTGTTTGAAATTCCTCTACGAATTTGGCATTATAAATTTATTTAGAATTAGGGGGAAGTTTATACATTACTTGGATGTGCTCGGGTCTGAATAAGCCGACGAAGACCCCTTGGTTATTTAGAATGCTCCTTGTCTGAATGTCAGTTTTCTCTAAAGCCCAGCTTATCATGTCATTGTATGGCATGAGTCTTGGTCATGTGGCTATTTTTTGAAGCTCAGACTTTGCTATGTCTCTGAGTTTATTTCCAGTCCTTTCATTTCCGAAATTGTCGATGCAATTCCTAATCTCATAGTCTAAGGTTCCAAAAATCTGCCTCCAGGATTTGACTGAATCCACTGCATGTGGCATAGTGTCGAATATAATATCTCCATTCGGATTCGATCTCTCATCTACCTCCTCACTCTTCTTAGGCACTTTTCTGGGTTCCATGATGTTTGTGATAAAATGAAAACCCGCTGCAGAGAAGAAATGCGTGAGTTCTTCTGAGTGTAACTTGCTCCTAGTCTAAAATTAAGAATGAAATTCAAAATAAAAAACCTTTATGAACCTTTAAACCGTCTTAAATTTAGCATATCGATACAAGCGATACAAAGTAAATTCTTAAATGGGGATGGTACGCCTGGAGATATGTACTTAATGTTGAAAATAACTCATTAATCCATTATATATACTGTCACATATCGATGATTCAAAACTGGGATTTCAAAAGGAAGGTCATTGAAAAATCCTGAAGAGTGAAACATGAAACGTTATTTGATACCCTTAATGCTTGTTTTAAAGTTAAGTTAATTACTTTTAAATGCTTAATTCTTTCGAGACTTCGTGTTTCGTAGTTTTGAGTATCGTGTCCCCAAGAGGCATGACACAAGTAAATCCTGAATCGTGAAACTGCGATGGGATTTATTTAGGCACTAACCATTTGTTTTAACCACTTAATTAATCGTGATTAGGGGTTAGTCTTTACTTTTTGTGGATTGGAGTATCAGGATTTCCACGACTCTTTCATGCAAGAAATCCTGAATCGCAAAATCGCAATGGGATTTATTATCATTAAACCTTCTTACTTCTTAATAAATGTAGTATTGGATTTTAAGAACTTCACGACTTCGGGAATTGAGGTTTAAGGAGACTCAAGGTAGACTCTTTGATTTCCCGAATTGCGATTGATTAATGATATGTCAAGTGTGTTTCAAACCTTAATTAATCATTATTAAAGGGTATTTCGTGAAAAGCAGGTCGGGAAATTTGAAATGTTGCTTAAGTTGAGATGGCCGAAAAAGAACATGTGAAAGGCTTAGAAGGCCATTAACTTTATTATTATTATTATTTACTTTAAAATCTGTTCAATTCCTTTTAAACAATCATTTTTTCGAGACTTCGGTACCGGGAATTTGAGGTTTTTGTTAAAAAACATACTTTGTGAATAGCCGAACCCCAAAATCCAAAAATACCGAAAGACCTTTTGACCCCTTTTTAGAACTAAGGGTGTCTCTGTAACCAGAGAAAAGAGGAGATTTGGATTTATAGAAGAAACAAAAACCTTGTTTCAACATAGGATCCATCTAGTGATCTCTTCTCCTTGCGGGACGAGAAGAACAGTAGACCACGTGCCTTTATTGATCAAATGGAGTCATTATTTTGTTTTTGCAAAAACCTCTTCAGGAAGAGGATGCAGGGGAAAAAGGGGGTTTCATCTTTATCTCTGAAATCTTTCGAAACCCAATCTCTATTTAATCTCACTTTTAGGCCATTTGACTTCCTCTTTCCTAATACTGATTTGTGGTCTACTTGAGATAACCCAAACAACCTTGGGAATTTTAACAGGTTCTGTTGATCTTGCTTTCCTCAAGGTGAATTAATTTTAATGTTTTTAATCAGGGAGTCCTGCCTGAACCTGGGATGTAGATGGAACTTCAAAGAAAACTAATTTACCATAGTACAATATAATTCATGTATAACAACCTTACAGATATCTTAGACATTGCTTCACTGCCAGTGAGCCTGTTCAGTACCCCGATGAAGTTATCTGATTCCCTTTATTGAATTTCCTTTCACCACTTCAAATTGTAACTTTTCATTTAAATGCTGAGATGAGGGAAATCATTTTATGAATTTCCTTTCATCATCTATTTTTGGACTAGATGGGGGCAATCAATTTTTGAATTTCCTTTCACCGTCCCTCTTATACTTTCTTTGACATGAAGTGGGGGAAATCAATTAGTATAAAGTATACCAGGAGTGATATATGTGTATAATTTTGCAACAGAGGTATGTCAACTCACTTTGATTACTCTGGATCAGTTTCTTTTTGGCCTTCAAAACATCTTAGTCTGCAGGAAAACTTATGGGGGAATTTTATTTCCAGGGACCTTATTTTGAGTAAGACTAATTTTTTTTAGAACCTGTTAAAAGAACTAAGAGAGTCAAGATTAGCTTATACATATCTTTTCCCAGTAAGAGTTTGAAAAGTCCTGAGGACTTGCATTTCTTCTAAAGATTCGTTTGTTAGCTTTCAGAGCTAAAGTGTAACCTCTCCTTCCTCTATGGAAATCATGGGAAGGAGTCTGGGGTCGAGGGGAAGATACTACAGATTGGGACAAGATGATAGAGAAGGCTTTGGATTTCATAACCATATCTGTGGTAATGCAATCCTGACTCTTGGAACCCTTTTTAGGTCACTTTACTTCCCCTATTTATTTTACTTATTTTTATCTTATCCAGGGGAATTCTTTATAATCCATAGAAAAAAATTGTTCATTGATGATACCCTGGGTGAATATGTTCATACACATGAGACCATTGTTTCACCTAGGTGATATTCATTTGAAATTTAGACAGTTTGGAAATTCATACCTTTGCCTTACCACTTCTTTCTCATCTTAGTAAATTATTTTTTTATCACCTGTTTCGAGCGAATCAATTTTCTGATACATGACCATCCGTTTTCTCCTTTTTGACATTTGGGATGTAGACCAGAATCCTGCAAGAAGACAACATGAAAAGCATTAGGGTTTTAAGATTGATAGAATTCAATGTGTTGAATATTTTATATCTCTATTTCTAGGAGATCACTAACTTGTTTTATTTGCGGTGAAAGTAAAACTTACCGAAAAACTATAAAAATAGAAAACACAAACTGATATATACAGTGGAACTTTGGAAATCGTTTATTGCATATAGTGCTTCAGATAACGCCTATTGATAGGGGCATTGAGGATTTTACTGTCCAAATTTTCTAACAGAAATGAGTTCTTCCCTTCAGAAGATGAGACTTTGAATGGTCCATACCAGATATGATCAAATTTGCCATGTTTTGCTGAGTCTTCCCTCCTAGCATCCCATTTCAAAACCAAATCACTAGGCAGGAATTCATTATCTTTAGCCTTATGATCAAACAGTGCTTTCATGTTGTCTTGATATTTCTGCAGCCTTTCATCCACCTTGGCCCTATTCTTCTGACACTACTACATTGGGTGGAAATTACGACGAAATATTACGACGATTTAAAATTTCGTCGTAATTTGTTTTCTTTTTTTGGACTAAATTTACTTTCTTTTTTCAGTGTCCAACTGTTAACTGCTCTAGCGACCAACATTCCACGTTCGACATTCTAGTGACCAACATTCCACGTTGGTCTTTCTAGAGACCAACATTCCAACTTTAGTCATTATAACGACCAACTATGTCAGCTATGAGAATCAAACAGTCATTGACTTATTGTTTGGTCAATTTGACTGAATTCGTCGGAAGATCGACTAAATCAATCGTATATATATCTCAGTTAGGAAAAATGTGTTATAGTTGCGACAATCATTTTCTACAGTTGCGTGAGTAATTTATGAAATGGTGATCTGATGCAATGGTGTTATGTTTTTTAATGAAATATTGATTTCAATTCTCTTTCAAGAAGAGAAACATTGAATTGATTAGACTCTACATAGTTGAGATTTTTAAGGTCAGTACTTAAATTTTTTATGTGTGATTTAGTAATTTGGTGGTATTGAACTTCTGATAATTATTATCTTTAATTTGATACCATTCTCACATGTTATGGAACTCGAAAAATGTGATCTAGGCAGAAAGAATTAAATTTTGGACTGTTCAGCACATTCGACGACTCATTGGTCTTGTGTTTTTCCCTTTAGCCGCCAAAAGTCAGATCTTTTGGCGGCTCACTACACTGTCAAATTTGCCACTTAGCTACCGAAAACCCTAAAATAAACTCCTATCTGATACTTTTCATATCTCTACCTCATGAATATCTAGTGATGCATTAAATTATTATGTTTTCCTTCAATTTCCGTATTAAAACCCTTAATGTGAATATATGTATCTAAAAGGAATTAGAAACTATAATGAAGCAAGATGGAGTAACGATGTTAATTCAAAATCATAGTATGAAAATAGTGTTTTGACAAGACACCAAGATGAGAAATAATGACATGAAATTTATTCAAAATATCATTTGGAAAAAAGTGAATCAAATTAGTATATATGACAAATATTTGTCTAGAGGAATATGCATTCTCTCAGACCCATAGGAATTGGATCTACTAGATGAGGTAATAGTCCAATCTTGTTTTTCAATCTCTTTGAAGACTTCTTTACATTCATATTCATGAGAATATTTAAGATCTATACACCTAAGAACATGCAAAGGAAACAATAGTGTTGGGAGTCCCAAACAAAATTCAAGGATGGACTACTAGATGAAGGGAAGGTCCTTGTTAATATATTAAACCTTGTCCAATGTTAGACAAATTAAAAAGAAAGTAGTATTTCTAATGGATCTAAGTAAGGAAATGGAATAGGAAATTATTCCAGATTCGGATCTCATCGACTAGTGCTAGAGAAGAGGAAAATGCACATTAAAAGATATGATAACAAGACTTAGACATGTTTTTTTGAGATTACTTTCTTAAAGGACAATCTTAGGATCCAACTTGATATCTTTCCTTTTATGTAATTGGCTCATAAATCCATTTATCTTTTGAAATCCTATGGGAAGCATCATAAACTTCTTCCCTTTAAGTTCAATTGTATTTTCCTCTAACATATATAGGTATGGGAAATCATTACACATGCTTGGAAATCACTAGTTTTTTAGTCTCCGTCCTTTGTTTTAAGAAAAAAATACCAAAATGATTAAGAATGAAATATTGATGCATGAGAATATATTTCAATCATATTAAAAATCTCTAGGGAGGCTTCCCAAGAAAAACACCATAGTCTGTAATGTTGCATGCAATTACAAACATTTATAAAGATATTGAAAACAAATCTATAGTATTTGGCAATGGGGATAAATAAATTTATTAGTATCAATGGATTTTCCATCCATTTCTATAACATATGTTATTACATCATTAAAAAATACCATTATAGAATGTTTGAAATCATTGGGCAAAGGTTATCGGTTAGAGGAGGGATGAACTCTTTGTTCTCCACGATCATCTAAAAGGAAACTAATTTTATTTTATTTAGTAGTTTCAAACTAATATCTCTATCTAATGTTTCATATCAAGTCTTCACAAAAAAATTAACCATGCGAATCTATTAGGGTCCTACCCTAACTCCCTTAAATAGATAGATAGATTTCTATGTACTGAGGCCAGACCTATTAAATAGGGACTATATAGTAGATGTAGTGTGAAAGAAATAATTGTAATAAGGATTACTACAAGTTTCAACCTACTATAAAGTTCATTCCCAAGAGAGTTCCTGCAGGGTTAGATAGAAACTAAAAAATGAAGTAGAAGCAAGGTAATGAGATGTCTTGTGAAGCTTATTGTAATGGGAACTCTACTCATCTAGTGGGGTCCTCCTTGATTATGAAAGTGAACATTTCTTTCATCAATAAAGGTAATAGTACTTGCAGAATTTTTGTTCCCATGCAATTGCCTATTTGAATTTTGGTTCGAGATCTCTGTTTGACAGTTGGGCGATTTCTGTCAAAAATAGTGTTAGCACTCTATAATTTTCCCAAGGTTGTGGAGAAAATCGTAGAAGAAACATCAAAACCACTTCGAGTCTTGGATGTATCCCTACAAGACTCAGAGAGGGATCTATCTGTCTGATATAGATTTGTTTGAGTATGGATCTTAGGCTAGTTATGCAGGGCAATAGGGTTGTTTATGGATTTTTAGTTGGTTTGGTTGAGACATGGAAAATGACCATTGGGAAAAATGTAGTCAAAGATAAAAGACGATTGGTGAATGAATAATTGAGACAAAATGTGACCAGGCAGGATAATCATGCCAGTGGATCTTTTGAGCTTATAAAATGGAAAAGAAGAAAAGGTTGAAATTCATTTCAAATGTAGAGCAGAGTATATCTGAATTCTACTTTTAAAACTAGGAAGAAAACATAAATATTGTTTCGAGCCAGAACAAGGTGTTAAGAACAAATCCTGCACATTATCTTCTCATAGACAATACAGAAAGAAAGAGCATGGGAAAAAGGAAAATGAAAAATTACATCAGGGGAAACTTCACCACTTAAACACAACACATGAATCTGGAAATATAGTGCCTTGTATTCATTCATAAAGTAATTTACAGATTCGAAACATTTCCACAATGGATGGGAACATTCCCAAGCTACCCTTTCTGTCAGTCTAACCCCCTTTCCTTCTTAAAATTCATAGGCTTTATAGCCTTTACATAACAATTCAAGATCCTGTAAAAATGGATCTGAAATACTTAAAATAGAATAGAATAAAAAATAGTATGATATGTCAAATATAGTCTTGATTTAAGGGTCAACCCTTATCAACTAGATCTACAACAAAATTCGACAGCATTCAACACTATCTGATATCTTCAATAACTTTCCAAGTGATGACAATGAATTTCAAAATCCTGTATTGACAAATAAGCAATTCTTTATCCAAAATTTAGAAGCCACTTAACTTTATTTTTTTGGCATCTGCCTCAAAAACTAGGAAGTGATGATGATCTGTATCTTTCATATTTTTATCTTTTATTTAGAACCCATTCCAAATGATCTGGACACCAAAATATTCGATCTCAGCAACAAGATGAACACTTTGTCATTTTCTGTGCTTTCGGTGGCTTACAGGTATAAAATAGAGTAGGATTAGCTGCCGAAAACAAAGCTTTCGGTAGCTAACAACGCTTTGAGGAAAACGAATAAGCTGCCGAAAATCCCGAGTTTTCCACAACTGTTCAAAACTTCAAAAATGGATTTTCTTCAATCTACCTATTCTTTAGGATCTTCATTTAGGTCCTCAACAACTTCATCTAGGGGTTCTAACTCAAGATATTCTCTTGGTTTCATATTTTTAAGCCTTAGTCTGATCCTTAAACCTCTAACCATTTTAAGCAACTTATGATTCTCCTTGAGCAATTTTTTATTCCTCTTTTGTTCCTTTACATGCATTTTAGCTATCCTTTCAAAACAATATCTTACCTCATCTGATATGTTTCTTATAGTCTGGTTTTGGGAATTAATGACCCTCTCAAGCAACTTCATCTCTGATATCTCTTCTTGAAGATTTTCAATCTTTATGATTTGTTGACCTTACTGTGCCTACTTGTGGATGTTTCAGGAATCTCCAGGTCTGGAACCTCTAGTGAAAAATGTGATTCTTCAAACGTAGCTTTCTTAGGAACCTCTCCTTCTACTGACTCTAAATCCTCCTTTGAATATGTATAAGGAAGATTCAAAACGTTTTTATCAGAGGCACTAGTTTTCCCTTCTGTTGCTTGGTTGAAATCAAGCATCGTTTTGGCTTTCTTGGTCTTGGAAGAAGAAGCTGGATCCTCTATAATTACTGGGGAAATGGCTCTTCTTTTCCTTTTACTTCTCTGTGGTGTTGAAGACTTAGTGGATGAAGTTTTCATTTTGTCTTTGGGCTGGGGTTCTGGTTCCAATTCACCCCAGAAAAGAAGATACTCCCAACTGTCATCCCTCCTCTGCAACTCTTCAAGAACTATAATCTTGATGAGGCTATGATGGGAGAGCCTATCCTACACCTTGCTAGGTTTGTCCTAGACCCGGTGTGTCATTTTTGTCAAGCTTCTGTGAAGGTAGAAGGGAAGATTCAAATGGAATCTACCTATAAAATGGTTCATAAGATTGAAATGGTAGAACAATAATCTACCATATCTGCCTTCACATGTGATGTATACCTTAATTTCTTTAAGCAAATGTTGCCACTTTTCTTCCAAGAAGGATCTAGGGATATCTTTCTTCCAAGTGATACATTTGTAATATAATGATCGAAAATTTCGCGTCAAAAGCATGGATGACACGAAGAAAACCACAGATTCGGGGATAACTATAGTGTTTCAAGTCACTAATGTTTCTTCTAGAAGTGAAAAACATCCAAGACTAACAGAAAATAGATATTATCGATATTTGGATGATATAATCGAGTGTGACTTCAAATCCTTCAAGATAATTCTATTTGAGCTCAAATGGTATCGTTTACGGATAAATGAACGTGATCCTAAAAGAAATGTTATTCAGCATGACAATGGTTTTACCATGGTTAATACAAGGACATTTGAGCCAGGTCTAGAAAGTTATGTTCTTCCTAGCCAATGTGAGCAAGTATTCTATTGTGAGGTTCCTGGTAAACTAGGTTGGTCGTTTGTTGTTAGATATGATCCAAGAGGAATCCCTGTAAAGTATAATGTACTGCAAGAAGATGATATTCAAGAACTAGAAGGTGATACAGAGGAACATGAGGAGGTAGACTGTGTATCGTCAGATGACAAAGTCGAAGAAGTTGATCAACCATATGATGTACATGATAATGTTCTCGATGACGCTATATCTGATGATGATATTATAAAAAATTATGACAGTACTGATGATGATGTTGATATGGCCAATCCATTCGACGATGATTATGAAATACCAGATGATGATATAGAATATGATGAGTTGGATGAAGAAGAAGATCAATGATATTCCTACATGTGGTGAGTGATTTGTACTATAGATATCTTATGTTTTTTTTCTTTCATGTAATCTTAATGTCGTTTTTAATTATAGTTGTTGAATCTAGATAGATTGCGTATTGGGGAAATTGAGAGTGATTTGAGGGGGGGGGGCATAATTAGAAATTCCACCTTCACATGGTTTCCCCTGTTTAGTAGAGAATGAACTATTCTCGAAACCAAGAGAAGCTCATGAAAAATAAATAACATAAAGAAAGCTCAATATAAATAGTTTTATTTCGAGAAGCAGATAAAGAAAGAACATACAAATATTTTTTTTTGTTTTCTCTTTATAAATCTAACTAATATTGAATTTAATAAAATATGAAACATAGATATATAGGTAGTCAAAATCTAATCTAAACATTCTGGTTTCATTAATATGTAAATGACAAAAACTAGAAAAGCAAAGAAGCTAACCTGTTTCTGATTTGACATTATCAGTGAAAGGAGCTTGTGATCTGTATTACATAAAAGGTCTCAGTACAAAAAACAACATGGTATAGTCTCCAGACTCGAACCATCAATCTATAAAATTGATAGGCTTTATAGCCTTTACAAATAGTTTCAGATCCTGAGAAATTGAATATGAAATACTAATAATAGAAAATTGTTACAAAAAATATTTCAAAAAGTATTGATCTAGTCCATTTCTAGAATTCGATTTGTCTTCAATCCTCTAAGTCTTCGACAGCTAGATGAAGGTCCTGATGTATGATGACAAGGATGGTGTCTTTCTTCAACAACTGGATATGTTCCTCAACAACTATAAGCAGTCTTCAATAATGATAGGCTAATCATCAACCTAGCTACCTTGTTTAATGCCTCAAAACTCTGAAACAAGATGCCAAAATGTACATAGCAAATTGTTTGAGATTACTTTATGCTTCATCACCGAAAATCCCCTCTGCTCGAGTGCCAGATCTTCCAAATATGTTTCCAACAGTTTTGGTGGCTATTTTTCCCTGAAAAATGCGAGTTAGTCGTCGAAAGCTAGGGCTTTCGGCAACTAACTATGTGTTGTTATGATGATTATGCCACTGAAAAGCTTGTGTTTGTTAAAAAGATAAAAAAATAAAAAATGAGTATTTTCCTTGATTATTTGGATTGATCCACTTGCAAATCTTGAGCAACCTCTGCAAGGACATGCAAATCTGGGTGTGTAGCTATTTTAGCCTTCAACGTTTTGATATTTTTATTCAAATGCCTAGCAAACCAAAATAGTCGGTGATTATCCTTTATGATCCTCTTCTTCTTCTTATTTTCCTTTACACTTTCAAGCACCAATATTTCCAAGGTTGCACTGTTTTCTACAAAATTATTTGATAGAGTCTCATATCTGGCCTTTATCACCCTCTCTATCACTTCCTGTTGTGTTATTTTCTCTTTGTGTTTCTTAATCTTCTGTGATTTGCTACATTTTCTCTTGCTTTATGTTTATCCTTCCTCATAATCTCTGAACCTCCCAGTTTCTGGTGCTTGCTCCATAGAAAATTATATGTTCTGATCAACAGGGACCTCTTCTTTGTTTGGCTCAGAATCAGATTCTGAGTAGGCTAAGTTAAGCACATTTTCTTTCTTGGTCTGCTGAGTTGAAGCTTGCTCTACAGCTTCCTTGAAAACCAATTTCTTCTTTGCCTTCTAGACTTTTGAGTTGGATGTTGGTTCTTCTGAGAGGTTAAGGGTGATGGATCTCCTCCTCTTTAGACTTCTCTGAGGAGTTGGTATATTTTTGATTGATTTCCTCTTGTCTTTATCAGGTTGAGTGTCTAACTCAAAACATCCCCAAAACATGAAGTGTTCCCATGTTCTTTATTTCTTCCTCAATTATTCTACAAGAATCATTTTGATCAAACCAAAATGAAACAAAGTGTTCTAGATATGGTCAGGTTCATATTGGACCTTGTGTGACATCTTTGTCAAGCTCCTGTGAAAATAATATGGCAGATTGAGAGGAACCTTTCCTGTAAAGTGGTCCATAAGTTTGAAGTGGTATAACATGGCCCTATCATACCTTCCATCTGTATTTATATACAATTGTATGGATTTGATAAGAGTCTTCCACTTCTCCTCCAGATGAGAAATGGGGATATCCCTATTCCAAATGATGTCTTGGAATTCAGGCTTTAAATAAGGTCTAAACTCCAAATTCTTGGTGACTATGGTTTTGAACCATTTTTGCCTTGTTCTTGGCATGTCTGTAATAGAGGCTATGGTTTCTTCATCAACTTGTATCTCCAAAGGGCCAACTGTGGCTTTTTTTCCATCATAAGATTTTGTAAAGGCTTCTATGATACCCTGGTGGTAACCCTCTTGTAGCTTTTCCACATAAGTGAGATAGCCTGCATCTGAGAAATACTGAAGAATATCTGGATGATTTTGTAAATATTGAATGTTGTATAACGCCTTCCTGAGAGGTGGACCACCTTGTTTCTTACCCATGTTCAAAACACAAGATAACATGTAGAAACCTGAAACAGAGAAATTACGAATCGAAAGAACCTATTGGCGATGAAGAATAAACTCTGTATGATCAACTGGTGGAGGAGAAACGTTGTTTATAGGCATTCGAAACTCATGGAATTTTAATTTGAATGATGACCATAATGCTAATGTAGACGTGTGAATGATTATTCCATAACCAGTGATAATGTCGTGTAAGCATGCCAATCTCCCATAAAAATGGTCATCCTCCCTTTATGATGTGTGTACTTCCTTTTCTCTTTCGAACTCCTGAAGATGTGGTGCCCAAAACCGCTTCTCCACTTTCGGTGGCTCCTTATTGTTTCCAAAAGTTTCATTTTCCACCAGAAGTTTGACTTTTCAATGGCTCCTTCTTGTTTCCAAAAGTCGCATTTTTAGCCGGAAGATTGACTTTTGAGTGGCTCCTTCTCAACTTCAAAACAATGGTTAACCGCCGAAAATAATTTTCCTTGATTTTTGAAAGAAATAAACAACAAATCGATTTATTTTGGAATTTCTCACTTATTCCCTTTGCTTGGAGACCATAAACCAAATTTTTTTTTAAATGATACTTATTCATGACTATGCTATCACCTAAAAATCAAATAAAATGACAAGTTTATTATAGGAGATAACACCATGATTTTGATTTTTCACTTCTATGATTGGTTATTCTTCTAGTCTTTATGGAACACCCTTCAATGTCTCTTGAATTATTGGTGTATATAATTGGTCCCTTTTTGTATCGATTGTTTCCAAGCTCATCATTAGGTCATGCTTATGTTAAAGGGATGTTTTTAGCTTGTGTTGGACATTTCTCAAATATCTTTACCATCCATATCAACCTTCCCAGTGCCAAGTTGTACTTAGTGGTTTGTTCTCTCAAAGTTATTTTCCAAGACCTCAATTTATGTTCCTAATCTTATTTCGCACCAATTGATGATAGATACCTCAATGCCTTCCTTTTAGAGAATATCTTCCTATAAAATTCAACTCATTATTTTGGGAAGTGGATTTAGATACATTTGCAATAACTTGGGGCATCATCAGTGGTAGGTTCCATCACATGTGACAGTGGGTATACATGAATGACACCTAATTGATTAAGTCTCCTAAGTGTTTTCCATCATATCATATGTTCACAATTTATAGAATGTAGTTTGTACACTTATTATCACCTTGTCAATTAAAACAAGAGTTCTTAGGAAAGTCTTAAGTCTTTGAGGATAACAAGTTTACAAATTACATGGGACTCAATGTATAGAAATTAAGGATAAAGTTGAAGATATTTCTACCACATTATTGGATATAGGGGGATCATCCCATATAAACCCCCATCCTCTGGATCGGAAAAGCTCAATAGTGGTAAGAAATATAAAAAATAAATAATCCAAGATATAAGAAAAGAGCCCATGTAGCCAAGAGTGGAGGGTAGCAGGGGATAAGGAGGCATGCACACAGAGTGGAGGGTAGTAGGGGAGAAGGAGGGATAGGAGGAGGAGAAGGAGGGAGAGGTGCACGTAGGAGGGAGAGGCACATAGGCTAAATTTCGATTCCACAGAATTCCCTCGAAAAAACTATGGTATGCAAAAATAGTCTCTAAACCCTATTTGGCCTCCATATTCAGCTATTGATCTCACACCTCGCAGGATAGTGATTTAGTGCCATGTTGACTCTGTATTTGTTTTCTATTTTTTTTTTTGACTTCCTTTTATTCCAAAACGAATCGTTGAGTATGTTATTCCAATTTTTTCCTAACCCTTCCAAAGAGAATCGTTCAGTATGAGTCGTATTGGTATATTCCCATGCTCATTTACCTCCCAAGCATAGCGATTTTTGATTTACCTCCCAAGAATAGCAATTGATTCCCTCTCACCTTCCTACTCTGCTTATTCTTCTTATGGGAATTCTTATTATGATATCTTCTGAATTCCTGATATAGAGTTTAGGGTTTAGTCTTTTTCTTAATCCCTCTTCTACATGATAATAAGGAGCCCTCAATATAAGAATGAGGATAGGAATCCCTAAACCACTTGTCTAGAAGAGATCCTAGTATGTGGAATAGATCCTACCTAGTTTTTGCTAATTTGTAGGAAGTGTGGCAGAGTAATAAGCTTCCATAATATAGCCCATAATCTGAGTATGCCCCCTTTATTATATTATATCATCATCGTTCTTATTATGGACATTCTTGGTGGCAATATGTCCAACCTAAGAGTTAATCGTTGAAGTGGTAAAAAATATTGTCCAGTAGGTCATGGACTTTAAAAATATTGAGATGAAATATGTAGAATTCAATCTAGTCATGTTTTACCAAGATTGCAAAGAAATATTTCATAATAAAATCTCTAATGGTGAGAGGGTATGCTGAAATCATGCATTTCTTGTGTTCCTTTAATTACGTATAGGATCCAAATTCGACGATTTGGTAAGATACATCCATGATTACTAATCTACCTAGGATGTGATTAAGAAATATATGAAAAGATGAGGTGAAACATATGGATATGATATTTTAAAATTGCAACATATGGATATGATCAAGCAATTGAAGAATCAAAATTTAACCTTAAGAGTGTTATAAGAGAGGCAGAAACATGAGACCGAAACAAGAGTTGAAAATATTGTGATCTTTGATTGAGTTGAAAATATTGTGATATGTGATATTGTGATCTTTGAGTTGAAAAGATAAATTGGATTGGCCTAAGGTTAAAGTTCCCCCTTCTCCTACACTCCACTCCATCATGGAAATCTATAGGAGAGATAGACACAGAGAGGGAAAATAAGAGATGGAGTATAATGGAAAATGAAGTAGGGTATCATGAAAAAGATGCCATTACACATTTTAATAAATATAACCTTAGAGAGATATGTAGAGAGGAGAAGCCTGATGATGAGGGGCGATCCAAGCACGACACCAATTTTGAAGTTGTTTCTTTTTTTCATACAGATACATGCAAAATTTCAGTTGGTGGGTATGATGGACCCCTAGATTCAAAAACGAAGAATTCTCCTTGCCACTAGATAGAAGGTTATACTGTGTTGAAGTTGGGGCCTCCAGTTCCTTCTTTCGATATGAATTCAAAAATGAAGAAGCCCCTTGCCACTAGATAGCAGGTTACCTTGTGTTGAAGTTGGGGCCTCTAGTTCCTCTGGATCCAGTCATCCATAGTTTTTTTAAATGGCCATAGCCCCATAAACTGGCCTACTAACCCTCTTTCTTCTAATGCCAGGGCGATCTTGATGGGCTCTTCCTCTGACAATGCTATTTGCGGGATAGCATATAATTTCATGATGAATTTTGGGACTCCAGGGGGGGGAATTTTCTTACCTTGGTTGTTGATGAGCTTCCTGAAAGCATCATCAATAGAGAATGGAGGGGGGGGGGGGG
>ML776731.1:270335-288910 GCA_009831015.1 Picea engelmannii
ATATAAAAACAAAAACAAAACAAAAACAACATTAAAATAAAACCAAAACCAAAATCACACACTCATAATTTTTGAGCTGGCTTGAATAGCTGCATGTCTGCACACACAAAGAGTGGAGGGTAGGGTAGCAGGGGATAAGGAGGCACACATGATAGAGTGGAGGATAGCCAGGGAGAAGGAGGGAGAGGAGGAGGAGAAGGAGGGGCGCACAGAGGAGGGAGAGGTGCAGCTGGCCCGAATAGATGCACGTCTGCACACACAGAGAGTGGAGGGTAGGGTACCAGGGGAGAAGGAGGCATGCACGATAGAGTGGAGGGTAGTATGGGAGAAGGAGGGAGAGGAGGAGGAGAAGGAGGGGTGCATGGAGGAGGGAGAGGCGCACAGGCTAAATTTCGATTCCATAGACTTCCCTAGAAAAAACCATGGTATGCAAACATGGTCTCTAACCCCTATTTTTTCCTTCCTATTCTGCTTCTTATTCTTATGGGAATTATTATTATGATATCTTTTGAATTCTTGATATAGATTTTAGGGTTTAGTCTTTTTCTTAATCCCTCTTCTACATGAGAATAAGGAGACCTCAATATAAGAATGAGGATAGGATGTGATTAAGAAATATGTGCAAAGATGAGGTGCACTTATAGATTTGGATATAATTGCCATGTCCTTCTATGTACCAACTATTGATCAACCCTAACACAACTAAGTTTTTCTTAAAGAATATTGGGCATGGTTTATAAAAGAGGAGAACATAAATAGGAGCTAAAAACACCTTGCAAAAATGTTTGAAATGATCTAAATACCATATCTCCACAACTTTTGATAACTCATTGAAAGAGGAGGAAGATAAATATATCACATGTCACACATGTTTAGGAAAGAACGTATAGTGCAGATTGCATTCAATATAAATTTAGCTATGTGAAACTAAAGGGATTGTTCATAGTCTCCCTTTCCTTAGTGATAGTCCTCATAGTCCTCCCTTTTCTTAGTGATAGTCCTCATAGTCCTCCCTTTCCTTAGTGATTAGTGATAGTCCTCCTAATCAACCAAAGGACCACATTCAAACAAGGGGGAATCTTTGGCTAGGTTGAACTTTGTGAAATTTAGATAACTAAACCATGTAGTTCATTTAGATAGGGTCCATTGTTTCTTTGCTATATTCTTAGGGAATAAATTATAGTTGTTTTGGTGCTCTTTAATATGTTTCTACAAACTTAGCAAAAGTTTGATTAGATGGAATGCCAATTCTCAGAGCTATATCCAACACATGTAACAAGTCGAAATCAACTAGATAGACATGGCAAAATCAACTAGATAAACATGGGAGAACATATCCAACACATGTAGTCAAGGCAAAGTCATGATATGGGATTTTCTCTACTAGCCCATCTTTCACCCAATGTTAATATAATTTTGATACTCTCATGGTATTAAATTTTACATGCTAGTTTCCTAATATGCCTCCTTCATATTCCCACAAGTCTAATTCAATTTCAAGTATTCAAGAGGAAGTTAGGTCCAAGATACCAAAACTTATTGTTTTTGGTGTCTTTTTAGTGCGTGAAATTGTATAGATTCCTATTTGTCCAATATTTCCATGGCATGTATAAAATTTGTGCTTGAACCACTTGGGTCCATATTCTATCCAATCCCATAAGTTTCACTCATTTTTTACTTTGCAATCACTAGATATGACTATTTTACTAAAACCACCTAATTAAGCCTAGTTTGGGGATTAAACAAAACCCTAACTTGTATAGCCTATAGCTCGGAAAATATGATGAACTAGATTTTCAAATTTTCATGAAATGTACTTAGTTGTTTCCTCTATTGATCCTAAAATTTCCATGAAATTCTAGTGATAAAAATTTCCATGCAATTCTAGTGATCCTAAAATTTCCTCTATTGACATTAAAATTTCCATACTATGAATATGTCAAAGACACACACTTCCATTCTTGCAAATTTCTCCTCTAGGTCATCCTTTTGAATGATACAATATCCATACACCATGAATAGTGTTTGGAACGGATTTATTTCCATCATTTTTTAGATCCTACAATATTCCATGGAAACCCCATACAAAACTTCTCTGATACCAATATGATATATAAACTATAGTCTATCATGGATATTACACTAGACACTTTGTTACAAAACATCTTAAATTCTACTACAAAATACCATGAGATTATACTCATTTATACAATGTTTTCTTATGATCAAAATGTAATATTACAAGTATATTAGTCAAAATATTGAAATGAACTGAGAATATAAGAGAGAACATATATTAGTAAAATGAGCACACCAACAAAAGGAATGACAATATGTACTATGGGAAACCTGATTTGGGAAAAAACAACAAGAAAATGAGCAATGCACCTTGTTGTTTACAAAGAATCATGGACTCACTATGGAGTTACAATAAACACTATCACTTGTGAAAAACTTCTATAAGGTATTTTTATACCTTTGTTCTACTCAAATATAACAATCATTTTCTCTAGTCATCTATATTACAACTTCCTTCTTCAACATTTGGCGTATCGAGGGAACCCAATGCTTCTGCATATAAGAGAAATACTTTTCACCATACAACCTACTCACTAGCATGATGAAATCCCTCATGGGTTCTCATAAATTAGAGGTGGGCTACAAATTAGATGGGAAATTCTAAATTATTTCTTATGTCTTCCCACATAATTTTGGCCCACCACCTACCCAAAATATTGAGCGAAGAAAAACTTTGTGTTTTCTCAGAGGTTGGGCTCCAACCCTAGATGAAAAAGTATTACATGTCAAGTTATCTTTATCTATACTATAATATGAAGATCGTTGGCCTAACATTTCCTTATCCCTTGATGGAGTGTAGGTACAACCAAATATGTATCTATCAGAACTATCATCCATCTCGAGAGATGAAATTTTGAGAGGGACAAGGGAAAACATATCGAACACATGTTACAAGGAGAAATCAACTAGAGGTGAAAAGGTCAGAAGAAAGTTTGGTAGGCGCATAAAATTCACTTTTGCTGAAGGAGGATCATGCTCTTATGACGATGAGAGAATAGGTGACATCGAGGTTCCCTTGAGGTACAAACACCTACTGAAACAATGGGTACCCAAGGAGCTGCCAGAGTTGGACACCGACTTCTGTGTTAATGAGAGAATGTATCGCATTGCTCCGTCATCCATCCATGGCCTTGGTTTATTCTCCATGGATGGCATAAAGGTAAAATATGGCAGATTAGTTGAATTGTTTGAGTATGTTGGACCATGTTACACTTATGGAGTATGGTTGAGGTTGGTCCAATATATGCCTAGTATGCGGAGATACGCACTCGCCGCAAATTATATACAACTGAAAGACAATAATAAAAATAAAGGAGAGACTATGTATATTGATGAAAGGCCAAAGGAATCGGGGAAAATTGCGGGGCTTATAAACAGTACAAGGCCTGGGATAAGACGAAAGGAATCCAATTGCATTTTTGAGGAGCGTGAAGGTAATAGGATATTTGTATGTACAGTGAAAACAATAATGGCAGGCGAAGAGTTGTTGGTCGATTACAATCTGAATCGAGTCGACCTAGGAATGTCTTCTTTTTCTACAGTACAAAACACATTATACCCAAACCTAAAAAGGGATTACTTAATTTGTGAATGTTTCATTTGTGACAAAATTTTATTTTATTTCTGAATGTTCCATTTGCTAATTTTTGCTCGATGTTTCATTTCCAAATATTTGCTAATTTGTATGTGTGAATGTTTCATTTGATAATATTTTCCAATATTTTATTATTTCATATATTCTTTTTTCAATATTTATTGCACGTAATAAAATTCTTATTGAAATTATGCCAGAGTGGTGATCGGGGCAAATGCCTTGTTCCTAGCACTGCATCGACCGAAAACGATGAATATATAAGCGATGAAGAGATATTTGATTTTAGAGACCCCTTGTAGACAATATAATTGTCCCTAAGAAAGGCCAATAGGGAATTCTGGGATTTGGTCACTGTTGGGCCAGAAACTACTGAGAATTTCCAAAGGATAGCTGAATTACGCGTTAAGATAGCAAATTATGGGGTAAGTCATGTCATCTAACAATATCAATTTTTGGTTTTAAATTTTGTAATTTGATATATGCAATTAACACATATTTCTCATTGTATAATTTTGTGAGATCGATGAGAGGGGAAGGGGAAGGTCCTGGTAGCAGCAGCAGGACTGCAACAACGAACATGCATGGCCATGTAGCCACCAGGCTATTTCCCACCCCAAGTGTGTTGCATGAGACCGATTCTATACCTTCTAGGGGTGATGTCATGCCCCCACAACACATGCCAGATCATGCAAGTGGTGTACATGATCATGAAACTGATCACACTTCTGTTGATTGTTACCCTGGTGCTACACGTATCCAAAGCACAGGAACAACAATGGTATCATTTTTGGTCGACCAAGACATGGTTCCTGTAAAAATAGTACAACTACCAGGTATTTAATATATGTCTTTATCGAGATTCTTGTTATATAATTGTTTAAACAATCACATATCAGTGAGATTTAAATTACTAATGATGATGATGTATTACAGGAAACAATGTGTTCTACAATAGTTTGCATGACTATGCATTAGAACATTTTGGGCTGACCATTCGACTACAATGGAATAGACAAAATTCCAAACTGAAAAACCTTCTTATCTCTAAACTGGTTGGTGAGTTTGGTGACTCATTCAATAAGATGGAAGTCCCAAAAAGGAACCGCAAGCATTTGAAACATTTTAGAGAGGCGTATAGGAATAAATTAGTACATGACCCCAAGTGTGAACGCCCTTTGGTTGTCCCCGAGAGGGAGTAGAAAGAAATTATTCTCAATGCAAGAGAATTAGCGATGAAAGAACAAGGGAAGAAACCACCTGGCCCTGGAAGGTAAGAGTTGTTTTCAATTTACAATGAAGGTCTTTTGTTTTCTTTACGAGGAAAACAATCAATATCTAACATATTTCAAAATATTGCATAGACTCCAAGAAAATTCCAAGGAAACAAAGGCAAGACAAGACAAACACGACCAACATAAATTGGGCCAAGGTGGTTATGGGAGATTGAAGGAATGGGTTATAAGTGCCTAAACATTTTACTTTTTTCTTATCATCGTCACAAAATATGTAATTCATTGCAATTAGTGACTAATGATTTTGATATTTCTCAATGCAGGGGATTGTTTCAATGAGGAAGCCACAAAATAAGATCTAAAGGTTGGGTTTACGCAGGGTTTTTATGGCGTGGTGGCATGATGAAGAAGCTTGTGGAAATCACCATGTGTCTCTCTGGAGGACATGGTAAATAAAATTAAATTAAAAACTTGTCGATTAGTTTTTACTCATTGATTACTTGTAATGTAAAATATATTTTTTATTCATTTAAAATGTAAAATAATGTGTTTTTTCCACATTCATAGGAGAGTAACAATGCTACCAATTCTTCTGATGTACCGGCCGATGAACCACATCTTGACCCCCATATTGATTCAAGCATTGTTTCCGAAGGACCATTACATATTGGTATGCGCTCATTTTTAATGTTTTTCCATTTTTCAATGAGTATTAATATTTAGGGTATATTCTATACTAAATACTTATATTGTTTAATATGGTAGAGTGTGTAGATGTCGATCGAGAGCAGAGATCAACAAGAGAAGAAACAACAATGTGTCCACCAACTATTGTTTCTACTGCACTGGCTATTCTAGGTATAAAACATTGTAATTAAATCTGTATTAATTAAATTTCCCTAGGAACAGTGAATAACAATATCAATTGAATTTCTTTTGTTGTTGTAGCAATGGATGCCCATGCGCATCCTCAACCTCCATGCCAAAATACTAGAAGTCCATCATGGTGTGAGGTGTTGAGTATTGATGATGCAACACTTCAAGAAGGCCCAATAACTGTGGGGGATCAGTTAAATTATGATGATGACTTAATTTGTGCTTTCATGGAGACCAAGAAGAAGAATAAGAAGAATAAAAACAAATGATTAGACATTTTATTATTAATATAAATCCAATATATTTCTGGTCGAATGTAATGTATTTTGTTTTCCTACATGTCATGAATGTTATTTTCTTTCATTCTTTTTGTTTTAGCACATGGCGATGAATTTTTTTTTCTTACATTTAATGTTACTATCATTTCTAATTATAGTTGTAAAATCTAGATAGATTGGGTATGGGGAAATGAGAGTGATGTGAGAGGGGGGGAGGGACCAAAAGAGCTTCCACCTTCATGTGGTTGGTCCTGTTCAGTAGAGAATAATTTATTCTTGAAACGAAGAGAAGTTCATTCAGGTATTTGTCTTTAGTCATTAATTTGTAGAGGTTGTTACATCTTTAATTACTATTATGAAATATAATTAATTCATGTGATGAATCACATGATGGAGAGGAGAAACATCGGAGGCACCACATCACTCAAAGGTATGGATCTTGTTAAGGACTGGTTTAAGGTGATTTTTGGTTGATTTATGACTATCATGATATTTCATAATGAATATGGAGATCAATGATTGTTTTTAGGAAATTTGAATTTAAGAAGCCAAATTATTGTTGACTCCATGAGTGTTAAGGATGTATGGTGGTGGGCACAATCCCCAAGGTATGTCTCTCTAGCCAACATTGTTTCTAGCCTAAATCAATGTAGTACACACTGAATTCGGTGACCCTAAAGTTCATCATCCTCTTCATATGCTTCTTGCTCCTCTTAGGAGTTTGAACCTCCTAATCTAACCTAGGCTACCCCTACATACCTCAGCCTACCCTAAACCTAATATACATCCTAAGCCTAGCAATCCTAGACTCTTAGTGGCTTAACGCAAGACATCTATACATAATCTCCATAGCTCCCTAAAGCTACTAAAGCTACTAACTTGGCACTCAATTTAGGACTAGCATAACTATTACAAAGATAGTCCCACCATTTTAATACTAGATATAGATTCACTCTGACACAGTTCCCCATTCTTGGAAGTTTTGGGGCGATTAATATATCATTTGATTTATTGCAATGTCTAGAACAACATACCATTGTAAATGACTAAAGCCAATAACTTGGATCATGTCCCTTCTAACTAGATTTAGATACTAAGTTCCATATAAGTATACCTTGCAATTGTTGTTGTCACCATGTTTGTGTGAGTTTGTTCTTTTGGTCACTTGTTTATCAAATATTTCCTTGAGCTAATGATATAGTTGAACCTGTGACAAGCACACAATTGTAATTATGTTCCCTATAGTTAAGTGCAACTTATAATCATTTATCATAAATAAGGAAATGATCTTTTTCTTAAATTTAGATTTGAGTCCTAGTTGATGCAATAATTTAGATTTATGTGTTGTGTGGTGATTAATTGTAGAAATGGGAAGAACTTCTCATCATTCAATTGAGCTCAGTAATGAGGTGTGTATTGTCCTTGTGCAGACTATGAATAGGATATTTAAAACAATCCAGTATCAAGGTTCGTATTCCATTCCACATGCCATGTGAGTGGAAGGGATGCCCTTTTTAATACTAGAACCCTTTGTCCATCTAATGAATGTATTTCTTTTTTAACCAATTCTCTCCAAGGTGATATTGTTTTCTTATTAATTCACTATCTATGAATGTGTTATTTATTGCACTTTTATTCAACCTCCATCTAGAAGACCTATCCCCACTAGGATTTTGAGGAGATCTCTTTCTTATCACAATTCATTTTCCACTACAAACCCCCTGCATGAAACCATCCTTCAATCGCTAGGTATTTTTAATTTAACCCATGGTTACATAGTCAAGTCCTCTCAAATATGGACTCTCCCCTAAAGACATTGTCAGGCAATGCATTGACTAATCTGTGGTTGGTGACTCATCGGGGAAATCATCTTCTCCCTTCTCTACTTTTAGTACTATTTTTGTAATGACATCAAGGGATTCATCTTCTAACGAGGATGAGCATCCCTTTTTCATGTTACATATGAAATTTCCATTTTTTCATTTCTCTTTTTCAATAGTTTAACTTATTTTGTTTTATAATTCAGCTTCTAGGAGATGCTACTATGATCCCACAATGGGTCACTACTCAATTGTACTTTTGAGTCCCATTGACCTACCTTTGAGTTCATTAGTGAACATTGATAAAATTACCATATCTTGGTATTCTTACATTTCCCTATTATTGGGTACTTTCATTCATAAAAAGAAAAACTCAGAAGTCAGGTATCCTAACATAAAAAATGATCAAGAAAATTATTTCTAGTAAATCCATAATCATTCATTTTTAAAGAAATATCCATTGCACCTTGAGAAGCTCCCCAAAGGAAAGAAACGTGCCATACATTTAGAAAAATGGGGATCAAATTTTTTTGTAGTTATTTATAATATTCATTTAAAGGGATGCATTACTAAGGTCCAATTAATAATAAGTTGCTTATATGTCAGCATTTTGATAAGATCAAGAATTGCTACTTAGGTGGTGTTGACATTAATAATACACATGCTTGGTTTAAACACAACTTTATTGGAATGGTAAATATTAAAAGTGTTTCAAGGAATTTCCTTTGGACAACACTCTTTGTGAAGTTTGTTGTCCATATTCATTAGCAACCTACCCTAACCTAGCCACCACTCTAAACTATTAGACTCCTAACGCAAGATCTCTAGGCCTCTCTCCTACTATCCTAAAAACTCACGTCCATCCTCAGGATTGTCTACCATTTGACTGTCCTAAGCTATTTTTGCAGCCTCCACCTACCCAAAGTTGACTTAATTTCATACTAGCTCACCCTAGGATATATCCCCTTTCATGCCTAGGCCATTATCTCCCTAACGCAAGGCCATTAACCCTATCTCCTAAACATTTAGACACCCCACGACTACCTACAAAAACCCTTATTGTTGATTGTCTTGAAGTATTAATTTAAGACCCTATTCCACTTTGACAAACCCCTAAAAACAAACTTCCATACCTCATAGTCACTCTACCTAAACCGCCTCCCAAAATCTCCACCGAAAATCATAGTAAAACCTTCAATTATGATTGTGTGAACATAGTCATTCCTAGCCACATTTAATTCTTCTTTGACAGAGATAATTCATGGGGAACATAACCTACAATCTACATACATAAGCAACATTAAAAATATTAACTTGTGTGCATTTGGAGGGGTTACATATCATTTTCATTTGCATATTTAGGACAAGTAGGACTGATACATATTGAATTGAAGTCAAGTAGACAGTCCCAACTTCGGATATGTAATGAATTGAGAAGGATACTATTGGATTATTGGATTGACACATATGAAACGTTTTGTGGCTTTGAATTATTGATGTCTTGAAATTAGTTTGATCAAAGTCATAGATACTTCAAATAAAATTAACATAATCAATTTGATATTTTAGCATAAATGATCCAATATTATCATCATAAGTCGAATTTGACAACATGGAGAATTATTTGGCAGCTTGCTGGTGAAAATAACAGATTTCGAAATCTGTCTTTGATGGCTGGGTGATTTCTGTCAAGAATAAACATGCGACCATTTGGCTTCATTCCCTTACCATATGCCTTAAAAATTTGATGAAGAGGATTATCTAACTTCTGATAATTATTATCTTTAATCTGAGATCATTCCCACAAATTCTGGAAACGAAAAAACGCGATCTGGGCAGAAAGCAAACCAATATGGACTCTTCAAATCTTTCGACAGCTTACTAGTCATGTAATTTTCCTTTTAGCTGCCGAAAGTCAGAGATTTTCGATGGCTTACTAGTCGTGTATTTTTCCTTTTAGCTACCGAAAGTCAAAGATTTTCGGCGGCTCATTAAACTGTAAATTTCACATTTACCGCTGAAAGATAAATTTAACCTTTGGCCTATTTTTAGAGGTGAAATCCTCATTTAATTGAATTTATGTGAATTTGAGCCTTTCTCAAAACCTCTAAAACTTTAAGATTTAAAAATAACTCTTCTACCTAATGATCCTCTTATCATGTGATTTGGGAAATATTAGCAAGTGATTTTTGATCGCTAACAAAACCCCAACATTATTCCTGTGTGAATGGCATATTTAAAAAAAAAAAAAACGCACCATTAGTCGCTCTAGCGGTGAACAGGTTCGTTGCTTGTAAATCCATTTGGTCTCTTGACTAAGTTTGCGATGAATATTAGTCGTTAGACTTACTAACATTAGTCGCTAGACCGACTAGTTATGGTCACTAGAGTGACCAAGGTTATGTTTTCCTTAGAGATGGTAGCAAGGCTTGTGACTAAAGTGGGTCATTAGACTGACTAACATTAGTCGCTAGCCCGACTAATTATGGTCGCTAGAGTGACTGAGGTTATGTTTTCGCTAGATCGACTTATATTGGTGGATGGATCGACGAATGGTAAGTTTTCCCTATTTTGTATATGCTTCTTTTCCTGGTCGCTAGACCGTCAAATATCCATGTGTAGTCGTTAGGCCGACGAATCTATTCCAATTAAAAAAAAATAATCTTGGTCGTAACAACGACCCTATTCCGAGGAAACTTCATCACTACTTCATTGCAAACACGTTCAAATTTAATAGTGTGAACTTTAATCAGTTGATTTATTCTTCTTGTGACATGGTTTGGTTCTTCTTTTTCATCTTGCCAAAGTTTCATCACAGGTAGAGCCAAGTTTATGGGTAGTACCACGTCAGTTCCATATACCATTTGAAATGGAGAAGTGCCAATCGATTTATTGGTGCCTATCTGATTCGCCCACAAGGCACATTTCAAATGCACATGCCATTATTTTTTTATTTTCGTTCAACACCTTCTTAATTATGGTAATTAAGCTTTTATTTGATGATTCAGCTAGTCCATTGCCTTGGGGGTAGTATGTTGTGGAATGACCCAATATATTATTGTACTTTTGGCAAAAGCTGACCATTGCCATAGATTTGAATGCCTAGGCATTATCTGTAACTTTTTTTCGGGGATAGATAAATCTAGATAATACGTTTTCTTCCAAGAAGTCTATCACCACTGAATTTGTGGCTTTTCTAGTCGGAATAACTTCTACCCATTTGGTGAAATAATTCATAGTGGTCAGGATCCATTTGTGTTGTGTGATGGAATGTGGATTAATTTTTCCTATAAAATCCAACCCCCATTGTTGGAACAAAGCTTTGGTTTTAACTAGGACCAGAGGTAGTGTTGGGAATTTCTCCTTACCTGCAAATAATTGGCAAGAATTACAAGCTCTGACTTTGGCATTTACATCTGCGAATAATTTAGGCCAATAATATCCCACTCTCAGGATTTTATAAGTCGTTTCTCTCCATGCATGATATCCTCTACACACTCCCTCGTGGAATTCATTTATGACCCTTTCGGACTCTGATTCTACTAGACAAACCAATAGAAAACCCAGGGGGTCTTTCTAATACAATTGGCTCTCTGAAATACAGTACTTCACAACATGCAATTTCAACATTCTAACTTTAGATGGAGTCATATCACTTGGGAATTTAAAAGTCAAAAGATAATATACTATATCTTTGTACCACACCGAAGTTGTAAGATTTTCTTCTATACTGGTTGTAGCTATTTGGCCGTCGAGTTTGTCCATATCTATACATCCTTCATACTCTTGTAGATTATTTATAACAAGCGCTCTGAAATTTGATTCGGCTAGTATCTTAGACAAACCTTGTCCTTTTAAGAGCTTTTTCGGTTTCACCTCTAGATCGAATTCTTGAATCTTAGCAAGCCATCAACTCCTCTTCCCATCGCTATCAGGTTGAACCAATATTTCTTTAACAGAATTGGTGGGCACATATGCAATTACCTTGGAGTGTAACACGTACTTTTTGAAATCCTTTAGTGCCTTCACCATAGCATATGCCTTCTTTTCCATTATGTCATATTTCAATTCTACGTCTTTGAGGCTTTTACAGAAGAATGATATTGGTTTCTCGAAACCTTCTTCGTTCTTTTGTAGAAGTACTGTTGTGATTGTGTGTTCGGATGCAAATGAGAAGATCCAAAATTCCTTGAGATAATCAAGGCTTTCCAGTACGGGTGCTTCACCTATAATTTTCTTGATGTGCGCAAATGATGCTTTACCTTTGGCCATCCATTTAGCTTCGATGTTCTTCTTGATCATATCTATAATCAATTTCACAATTTCAGTAAAGTTCAGGATGAATCTCCTCAAAAAAATTATTTTCCCTAAAAATGACTAGATTTCTTTTACATTTCTAGGAATATTTATAGTGTCAATAGCTTCGACCCTTTTAGGATCGATTTTAATTCCGTATCGAGATATAATATGGCCCAAGAGTTTACCTTCTTGCATTTCAAAGTGAGACTTCTCAGGATTTAAAGACAAATCGAATTTGCGACATTTCTCGAACGTTTGCTTGAGATGTATCAGATGATCTTCATCAGATTTAGAAAAAACGGTCAGATCATCAAGATAAATAACCATGAATTTATCTCTTTCATCGACGAAGGCAATATCCATATCCCACTGGAAGGTAGCACCTTCATTCATTAAACCGAATGACATTTTATCATACATAAATGTACCCCAAGTGGTTGTGAAAGCTATTTTTTCTTTACCGTCTTCGTTGACAACAATCTGATTATAACCAAAAAACCGTCGATCATGGACATCCTATTTTCTCCAACTACTTTTTCTAAAACATGGTCCATTTTGGGTTGCGGATTATTGTCTTTAAGAGATGATTTATTTAAATTTCTAAAATCTACACACAGTCTGATTTCTTCGCTCTTCTTTCTGACTGGGACCAAGGTGGCTACCCACTTAGAGTACCTGAGTGGTACAATTATTTTGGCATCCAGGAGTTTTTTAACTTCTCTTTCAACCACGGGCAATAATATGGGATTGATTTTCCTGAACTTCTATCTGAAAGGTTTAACACCTGGCTTTAAAGGAATATTGTGTTCGATCACAGTCATGTCATAAGTTCTCAGCTCATCGTAAGACTAGGAAAACACGTCTTTATACTGCTTGAGTAAATCTGCATATTTTCCTTTCATCTCAGGAGGAAGATATTTTGATACTTTTAATATTCTAGGTTTTTATTTAGTGCCTATATCACGATCTTCGACTTCCTCTGGATGAGGCTGCAATGTAGATTTCAATGGTATATCATTATGGTCAAATAATCTTTCTAGGGGGATTAGACCTGTAGGGATTTGATTATTTTTTAGTACTAACATGCGATGATTTGCGATCTTATATTGGAACTCTTTAGGATCCTCCCCTTCTTGCATAATCCAAGTATGATCGTTCTGGTCTTCTTGATTGATGTGTGTTTCAGCAAAGTCTTCCACCATTTTGAGGAATTTTCTGATCTGTTCATCATCTTCGAACACCTGCCAGTGTTGTATATTGTTCGGTATGGAGGGTCTGTGCCTCATCTCTATGTGATACTTAAATTTTAAAGTTGTAGGAGGTGAAAAAGTTGAGGCTGCTTTGGCTAACTGACATAGATGCACCTTCTGCCTCAGCAAAGGCCTCTGTGATGACCTCCCGGTCTTAAGGATCGTTCTAATTTTACCCCAAGCCGGAGTGGCTCCTTCGATTCTCCACTGGAATATCTATTAGAATTGACCCACATGTATTTTCTACTCCTCGTAGCCTCTAGGCCCGATCGTTGTTCTCTTCACGACAGGAAAATAAAAATTTGGGTTTTGGGGTTTCACAATCCCCGATGTCGCAAACTTTTTGTTTCCCGATTTCCTGATCTCCGATATCCCGAGATGCTTCAACTTCCGCTAGTCCCCTGGGCTAGACTTTGGTCTATACGACCTCTCTTTATATGACCGCAGTCCTATAACCTTTCGGGATTTCGGGGTTTCTGATGTCGAAATGTATGTGGCCTCTTGTCCTCAGGATCCCTGATCCTCTGAATCCCAATATGGCGTCAACTAGGAACCCATCAATGGCCGTTATCATCTACTAAACCAATAGCTCTGGATCTCCCTCGGGACTTCGAGGTTTCAAATGTCGAAATTCATTTGTCTTCGATTTCCCCTATCTCTCGAATTTCGATTTCCCGATATGACTTCCTTTTCAGGACTTTCCCCGGAAGTCAAGATTGTTGCCACGCGTCCTCAAAGATGGACGGTCCTCGTCACTTCGCAATTTCGGGGAAACAAATGCCTTTGGGATCCTTCCCATGGGACTCCCGAAATTCCGATTCCCGACCTCCCATTATGACAAGATGAAATCAGCTGGGCCCCATAATGGAGATTTCCTCCTTATCGGGATTTTGGAATTCACAGTTCCTAAATGTAAGTGTTTCCTGTCTTCAGGATTCACGAAACACCAAACCCTGACTTCTCAAATTTCCGACACACGTCCCAAATGGATGGACGGTTCAGATCAAACCTCGGACTTTGCCAAATGCAAAGTCAAACCTCTCACTTATGTGAGTCCTGGTGGCCGAATCTCTGATTTGGATGATCACGCGACTTGCGTCCCTCCTTAGATCCACGGCTGTGATCCTTTTGTTGTTTCGAGACTCAAAGGGTCTCGGACTCTTGGTCTCTAGACTTCTGAAGTGCCGATGGATCTCGATTCCTGCCACGTGTCCCAATAGATGGACGGTTCTGAATTGTTTCGGGGTTTTCACTGTGGATTTACCCGATCTCTTGTCCACAAAACTTTCGATATCCCGAACTCCGACGCCTCGATATCCTGACACCTTTCGGGACTTTCACTCGGCTTGAGAGGGTTTAAACCCCGTGCAAATCCTGTCAGATCGGACGACTGACGGGTAACTAGGTGAGGATCCAACGACTAACTATATCCTGAGCTTGAAACTCTGGACACATCCGTAACCTCCTCACTTCTTTGTCAGATCGGAAGGCTGAGGGGATTTCGCTAATTCTCTACAGAGGATTCTGACCATCTTTTTCTTCCCCCTGATGATTTCTGCGAAGTGAACCAAGGATTCTTCCCCGGATTTATCCACTTGTGCCACAAACTTTCGATGCCTTTTAATCACTCAAATGCACCAACTTCTTGTACTACCTTCAATAGTTCCAAAGGATTTATCCTTCTTAATCTCTCTCACAACTTCGAGCCTTAAAGAAGACCCTTGCACGCACTCCTTGCGGCAACCTCCAAACACTTGAAGTGTTGAATGCTCTTCGACCTTGCACACGCTCTGCAGCAACGGTCTGTCAATACTTTGCTCAGGTTCGAAACTCTAAGATTTTCCTCGGCCTGTACACCCCTTGCACGGCTCTTGTACCTGACTGCACCTCTGTGTGAATATGAGAACAAACGCTATCTCTCTTGAGCTTTCAGAGACGAACCTCTGAACCTTTTGTTAACGCACTCCTTGCGGACAATTCAACCGCACTCCTTGCAGGAACTCTTTCTCAGATAGTGAAACAATTGAAACTCATTTCATTACCCTTTCCTCTCAGATTTCAAATATTCAACAAGAAATCATTCATACATAGCATAAAATAAATTGCATGACAGAAATAGTAAAACATTCATGAGCATAACATTTAAAGATGCATACACAGAGAATATATGAACACCATGAGTCTGAATCACAGTTTCTTTGTATTAATTCATAACCTATGTACATGGAGTCTGCTACACAACTCTATGCTTCTCTTTTATGCTCTCTTCTAATGCTTCCTCCTTCTATGTTACAATTACACAATGAGGGTGTTTATATCTGTTTTCCCTCCACTCCTAAAACTATCTCATCAGAGAATTCAAAGCTACCTACTAACATAAATGATTTCTACCTACTATGGACAAGAGTGGATCGCTCAAGGTCCTTTACAATATATAAGTACACCTCTCCTTAACTATCACATTTAAGTTTGGCACATCCAATCTTCAAAAGTTTTAAACAATTTATCATGTGCTCAAAATGTGTTGCGCTTGTCCCATGCTCGCTTGACGTTGACGATGCTCCTGCATCATACTCCCTCGCTTGAAAATTTTCATGGGCTCCTATCCATGAGCTCTCACACGGTCTGTCCATGCTTCTGAATCTCTACTTCATTCTCCTAGCTGGCATCTTCAACTGGATGTCCCTTCCACTTGACCAAGTATTCAAGGTATTCCCTTCGTCTGGTCTTCTTGCCAACCCTTTCGTCCAGTATGCGCTCCATCTGTGGATTTTCTGCAACTGGCATCTGCTTTTGCCACTGAACCTCTGACTGTTCATCGTTTGTTATTGCTTCCTCAGCTTTGTATGGGTACAAATCTGAGACATTGAATATTGGAGAAATTCTGATCCCATCAGGTAATTCAATCTCATGCATTTGCCACAAATTTCTTCAAGATATTACATGGTCCGATCTTTTTCATATTCAATTTTTTATATGTTCCTCTCGGGAACCTTTCCTTTCTCAGGTGTGCCAGAATCAAATCACCAACTTCAAATTGAAGTTGTCTCCTGTGTTGATCTGCTCTTCGCTTATACTCCTGGCTTGAATTCTGCAAACGCTCCTTCACCTGACTGTGAAGTTCCTTCATCACTTCTGCAAAATCTTCTGCACTAGCACTCCTAGTCACATTATGTTCTAAATCTCTTAATTCAGAAATTCCCCTCGGCTGCATGCCATAGACAATATGAAACGGGCTCTGCCCTGTACTTCTGCTGATTGAATCATTATAAGAAAACTCTGCCTATGGTAATATGTTGTCCCACTGACTGTGGTGTTCTATCACTAGGCTCCTCAGCAAGTCTCCCAGACTCATGTTTACAACTTCTGTCTGTCCATCCGTCTGAGGATGATAAGCTGAACTGAATGATAAATTTGTTCCTAGCTTCTTCCATAAGGTTCTCCAGAAGTGTCCCATGAACTTAGTGTCTCAATCCAAAGCTATGCTCCTTGGTAAGCCATGAAGTCGAATGACTTCTTTGAAAAACAGATTCACAATGTGAGTTGCGTCACTAGTTTTCTGACATGGAATGAAGTGTGCCATATTGGAAAATATATCCACCACCACAAAGATTGAGTCAAATCCTCTTTGTGTTCTTGGAAAACCCAATATAAAATCCATGTTGATTGCATCCCATGACCTCTCAGGTATGAGCAATGGTTTATAAAATTCCGCATTCTGTCTCTTTCCTTTCAAATGCTGACAAATTTTGCATTTATCTACAATTATTTTGACGCCGGCTCGCATTCCTGCCCAAAAATATGACTCATTCAGCTTTGAAAACGTTTTGTCGTAACCAAAGTGTCCTACTAATCCTCCATTGTGTTTCTCCTTTAGCAGGTTCTCCCTCATGGAGCATTTTGGAATACAAAGTTGATTACCTTTAAACAATAATCCTTCCTGGATCATGTATTCTATCCATTGGATTTTATCTCTGAGAATTGGATTCTCAGTTGCTTCATACACCTCTTTAAAATCTGGATCATCTCTGTACATGTCCCTGAGGTCATCAAAACCCAGTGTTTTGACTTTGAACTCCTGCAATAGAAAACACTTCCTGCTCAAAGCATCAACAACTTTGTTAGTAGTTCCAGAAATATGTTTAATCACAAAAGTGAAATTTTAAATATATTCAACCCATTTAACATGTCTCTGATTCAACTTTTCCTGTTGAGTCACAAACTACAATGTGTGATTGTCACTGTACAAGACAAACTCCTTCGGGATTAAGTAATGCCTCCATTTCTTCAATGCTTGGATGATAGCATAGAACTACTTGTCATATGTGGAGTAGTTCGCCTTTGCTTCGTTCAACTTCTCGCTGAAGTATGCTATCAGCCTGTCCTCTTGACTCAAGACTTCCCCTATTGAAAATCCACTTGCATCGCATTTCACTTGAAATGTATTTTCGAAATCCGGCAACACCAAAATTGGTTGTTCCGTAATCTTCCTCTTCAACAAATTAAAACTCTTCTCAGCCTCTTCTGTCCAGTGAAAATATTTGTGTCTTTTCTTCACTGTGTCCATCATCAGTGCACTAATTCAACTGAAATTCCTGATGAACTTCTGGTAGAAACTAGCCAATCCGTGAAAACTTCTCACCTCAAATATGTTCTTCGGTGATGGCCAATTCTTGATCACTTCCACCTTATATGGATCCATGCTCAACTTATCTGCAGAAATAACAAAGCCCAAATAGATGAGTTTTCTCTTCATGAATGAAGATTTCTTCATGTTTATCAGCAACTTCTCTTGCTGTAATCTCTTCATCACAATAGCCAAGTGTTTCAGATGCTCTACCTTTGTTTTACTGAAAATCAGTATGTCATCCAGATACACAATGAAAATTTTCCCGATGAATTCTTTCAGGACTTCGTTCATCAACCTCATAAAGGTACTTGGCGCATTTTTTAAGCCAAATGGCATAACAATCCATTCATACAACCCTTCATTAGTCTTGAAGGTTGTTGTTAAGGTCCTAACCCGCACATAGGTAGATCAATGTATTCAGATGTAATAAAGGTCAATATTAATAAGACCTTTCAATAAAATAGAATAAGGCGGATGTAAGAAGACCTAATAGAAGCTTCCGCTTCTAGAAGGATCT
>ML776731.1:315275-362963 GCA_009831015.1 Picea engelmannii
GGGATTAGAGAAATATTTCATGTTAAAAAGAACGCACGTGCGTTCATGTTTCTAAAAAAAATTGAAATTAAAATAACATTTGCAAGCTTTAGGAACACATGTGTGCTTTAGGAATTTTCACAGGTTCCTAAAGTGCGTGCACGTTATTTTTATTTCAATTTTTTTTAAAGAACATGCACATATTCTTGTACACATGATTTTTAGGAGCGTGCATATGTTCTTGAGAAAACACACACATTCTTGGGAATAGGCCTATGTGGCTTGCTAAGTTGAGGTTTAGGGTTTTTCAAACCTATCACATCAGGAACACTTGCAAGTTCCTAGAAACATGCGCATGTTGTTGCAAGTGTGCATTCCTACTCACCCTGTTTCCACTTTATTGTCCGCCAACTTTGTGCACTCACCCATTTACTTTTGTTACTTGGTTGTGATTGAATTTTAGCATCTTCCATGTCAAGGAGTGTCCCATGGTGTTGTAATTATGAAGAACCATTTAGGTGTCTTGTCCTAGTTTTACCTCTTTCATTTACCTCTTCATGCATTTTACCTTTGTTATTTACCTCTTCACGCATCCATTTACGATGCTTGTCCTTACTTTACCTCTTCATTTCCACCACATTTGGTCATCTATCCCATACTGCCATGAATCATTGGCTTCATATTGGGTGGGATTTTAATATTTCCCTATATGTGAAGCGTGCACTAGTAATGGAGGACCAGGTGTTGTAACATGCACTGGTAGGTGGAATACATTAATATGAACACTTTTTTGTGTAATCTTGGTGTCTATATTTGTATCAATTTTCGATCCATTGTGTATTGTTATAGTTTCAATATTGCAATATTTCATTCTTCGACAAGATGGTCATATGGGATGGTTAACATATAACAACATTTTCTTGAATCATTTTAATTTTTGATACATCATAGTTTATGTGATTGTGAATTTTAATGTTTGATGTGCAACGAACCCATTTTAATATTTAGTAGTATGTAACATGTTTTTTCACTATGTATTTGAATGATTGATGTGTATAGTATAGTGGGGGAAATATTGATCATGATGGGTCTATACCTTGTACTATTAGGAAAAGTAGAGGACTATTAAAAACATGAGGGTGTTGGAATATATAATTCCTACTTATCTACTATGCTTGCTAATGTATTGAGAAGTAGAGTCAATCCCTACATGAGTTGGGTGATATTATTCTTAGGAGGTTGTTTGAGAGTTGGATTTGTGAGATCCTTGTTTGGTGTGTTGTTGAGATATTCTATCAACCTATCCTCCTGTATTTGGAATATGTTAGATATGATAACAACCTATGCACAAAGTGATGCATACCTCTCTCATCATGGTGAAGGTATAATGCCATCTAGTCCTTTATGGCATGCTATATTTGACCATATTGATTATCAGAATCTTTATTTGTTGAGAAAGAATGGTTTTTCTAGTCTTCCTAATATTCGTAAGAAATTAAATCATTGTGATTCTTGTATCCTTAGAAAGCATAACAAACAACCATTTCATGATTCTACTTCTAGAGCATGTAGAAAACTTGAATTGATCCATTCTTATTGGTGTGGCCCTATGCCCATCCCTTCTACAAGTGGCAATAGATATATCATGACTTTTATTAATGATTACACCAAGATGTGTTGGGTGTACTTATTGAAAGATATATCACAACATTTTGAAAGTTTTGAATTTTTTTATGTATGGATTCAAATTGAATCTCAGTCTCATATTGGTTCTCCTCACAGTGATAATGGAAAAGGATATACATCTAATTAATTTAAAATATGTATTCGTCAACATGGGATCAAACATCAGTCCATAGTGCCACACAATCCTCAATAGAATGGTTTGGATGAACAAATGAATAGGACACTCCTAAATATTGTTTGTTCCAAGATGTTTTTCTAGAATGTTAAATTGATGTTTTGGGATTATGTAGTTTTGTGTGTAGTTTATGTGAAAAATAGGTTCCCATATCATGCTCTTAAAAACAAGAGTTCATACAAAATGTGGTATAGTTGCATTCCTTCAGTGAGGCATCTTAGGGTCTTTGGTTCCACCTTCTATGCTTTGATTCCTAAGGAGAAAAGAAGAAATCTTGATTCAAGGACTCAGAAGTGAATCTTCTTTGGGTACTCAAATAACACAAAGGGGTATCGTATTTAAGATTAGGAAAACAAGAAATTCATCATTTCCATAGATATAATATTTCTTGAATCCTCCAAGAAAGACAAAAATGTTGAGACAAAGCTAGATCATTTGGACTGATTCACTCTTGTAAAGGCATATCATGAATTTGATGATGATATTCCACATATTAAAGGGGGGATACATATCTCGATTCAATCTTTCAAATCTCCTTTTGAAGCACCATATTCTCCACATGAATAAGTTCTCTCCACTTCATCATAACTTGAAGTTCATTTGGATTATGTGCTCGAGAGGATTGAAAATCCAAGGCTTGATGAGAAATGAACACAATTGTAGGAACCCCAATCCCATAAGTACATTTTTAAGGGATGGGGTATTTAAATTTTGTATTCTCCTTAACCATCTCAAGGTCTCTTATCGAGGTAAACATTGTCTTATACTCATCGAGGATTTCTAATGATGGTAACCAAGCTAAAAACCGATCTCTAGATAAAAAGTTACACCCTCTTAAATTTTTCAAAATTTCATTGGCAAAGGTCCACCACACTACCACGTTGCATCCATGTGGCTCCCTATCACTTGTTCCATATGATGTAGCATTGACGTGGCACCTACCACCTGGCCTATCGAGCCCTTCAAATTGATTGCTAAGATTCACTCGGTGCATTCCTTTTCCATCAGAGTTTTCTCCATCCCAATCACACTTTGCTCTGACTCACTCACACTATTTAGTGTACACTCTGACAAATATGACAGTCCCTGTATTTGGGAAATCAATGACTCATATTTCTTCAAAGTCTCTGATGCAAACAATGGTTAACGACCCTCTCACACAATTGTTTTTCTTAGATTAAGTGGGGCCCATGAAGCTCTATAGTTGTGAATGACTCTCTATGACTTCCTGATCGATGGACCTCATTGCTCCTCAGAGTCCCTCCCATAAAATTTCACCTGTTCCAATGAGTCCGACCACTACGACAGGTCCACTCGGAGGGCACTTGCTTTGTAGAATATAATGGCCCTCAAAGTCGAACAAATGAAGGCTTTGAATGCATCAAGGTATTTACCTGCTCAATGGTTAGTTCTTTCAAATACTCTTATATTGGTCAAACCTTATGTTTATCAATGACTAGGATGGACTCTCACCCTCTCACCAATCTATGGCCCAAATATCCTCCCAGAGTTCTTCCCATCAGAGTCCCCTAGGAACCCCACACTTAACCATCCTAATGGAAGTACCCTCCGATCAACGATGGAGATCTGTCCAGCTCAAATTCAATGATCGAAAACTAAGGGTGACCTTCCAAATTTCTAATCCCAACAAGGCCCATCCTCATCCTCTTGAAAATTTAGATACCAACACGTATTCTTCTCAGGGATGTGATAGAAACCATTCTAGCATTCCTGTTACTATAACCACCACACTGTCACACCATGTCATCATGATGTAACTCTTCCTTTTAGTTACTCACCCATTCACATCATTCCCACTCTCAAATCAATAGTACACATCCTCTCTCGGAGTACATATTCTCTGATGTCTCAAACCACTCTGATAGGCTCATTCCTATAGTAATCCCTCTGATGGATCTAATGATCCTCAATCACTGGATATGGCGGTTGATGTTTACTCGAGGTTCACAACTACATGGTAGTTAAGTTTTTGTATCCATTTCCATCGAATTTGACAACCTTAGATCCAATGACTACCATTTTTTGAGGTCTCTCCTCGACATATTTATGATCCTTGAGATGTATGGTCGACATACCTCTTTGAAATCCATTACTTGGATCTTTGATGGTTTACACTCCAACGTAGCTATAATCGACATCAACAGTCCAGATCTCACCATATTCATTCTTCAATGGATCCAACAGTTAACGTTAAATCGAAGCTCTGTCCATTGGAGTCCCAACACCACCATGCACACGATCACTCCAATGACCTTGTTCCCAAACCAATGGTTGTGATCTCTCCTTCACACGTCATGATAAATCAATTATTCTCATTTCTTTAGAGCTTCTCCCATCGGAGTCCCATCATATCTCAGTTTTGGAGTGCTCCGATGGTCTCACCCTCTGACCAATCGTCAGGATGATCTCTCTTCACTAGTGCAATGGTCATCAATAACTCTAGGTATTTTCATCGTCGACACTTCATGGAATTCCTTGAATGCGAGGAAACCTGCCTATCGTTGCCTTTGACCAAATATTAATATCTAATCACCATGTTGAACTCAACAACTACGATGACTCTGTATCTTTTAAATTCATCAGGCTATATTGGTAGCTACCACACATATTTGATGGTATAGAATATATTGTAGCCACCCTCCGATGAATAAATGGTCCTCGTCCACTTGAATTAAATCCTTTCTAGGAATCATAGCCTACTCCGACGAAGGGCCATTATCTATTCACTATCCTTAATTGACGACTATGCTTTATCTTGTCTCAAAACATAGTATTTTTGCATGTTAACAATGTGAATTTGGACTTAGCCAACTAAGGGATTCTTCTAAGTCCTTTCCAAGGTTTTTACTAGGTATTTTGGGCATTAACCCTACTTATAAAACAACTAAGGTATTATCCTCCTATCTCAGTGAGGATTTGACACTACCTCTAGGATTTTCATTCAAACATAAAGGTTTTCACAGAGAGTAAATCTCTCCTAACTATATATAGACCTCTCTAGGTTCAGGTGTACTTATGTCACCATTATTATAGCTTCATAGTTCTTTAAATATAAGGGATTTCCAAAAAACCAACTATCAACATTATTAATAAGGAAAAAACATCCATAGAACAATTATAGACATCTATCAATACAATTTATTTCAACTACACATAGTATATGGGATACTTATCTATTTAGTGAAGAATTCAACCAGACAACTGATTGTTGGTGTTCTCCTTTCGACCCAACTATAGGTTGTGCATTCTCAACCACTTCAAAGGTAGACCACCCCCGTGATAATCCATGATAACACTAAGGACGTCGATCTCACATTATTAGGTTAATTATTGGTAATGGAGGACCATTATTCTTCTCATACCCCAAAACCCGATCTCCTTTGCTCTCTCCTTTCCTTTCCCATCCACACATGTTCCTTCTTCTGTTGCATGCCTTGCATATGAAGGTTCTTGATTTTTCCTCTTCATTTTGTCAAGAGGAACTTGTGGTGTCAATCTAGGCTGTAGAATTGGTACCTTATTGTAACTCTATATGGAATCCTATGTTTTCCTAGACATGTTTCCCATACATGTATACATGGAGGTGGTTGGTTTTTCAACTAACAATCCCTTCTCATTAACTGATTTGTATTTAAATCAGGGCCAAGGGAAATAATTTGAATATTTCCAAAATAATTTCTCAACAAGGAAGTTTGGGTTGTTTTAGAATAATGATCCCCCCCTCAATAGGTTCCCTCATTCTTTCCTCTAGTGGTATCATAGTCATTATTTTTAATGCTTCATCCTACAGTGAGCTAGTTGGAACATGAATAAAAAAAATATAATTACAATATTTATATGCCATTCTTTCGCAATCATTAACATGATTAATTATATATAATTATGGGTTTATAAAGGGGTCTTACAATCCCCTTCCCCTTCAAAAGGAACATTTTCCTTGGTGTCGTTCTCAACCATAACTACCATGCCTTTATCTTCAGATACTTTAGCATTATCTTCATTTTCCTCATAACTTGGTCTTCACTCAGACTATGGCTTTGTTAGAATATGCCTTCAACAATTTCAAACAACAATCATATTAACCCTAATTTTATGCATTTTTTTTTATGGTTGTTCATGTTTAAGGAGGAAATTTACATATCAACATAGTACTTATCAGTGAAGTTCATGGATTTGAATCCATGTGTCTATCACATTTACTCATATTAGTATTTTTCTTCTGATATACTAGGCTCACTATCCTAAATCATCATAAATAAAGAGTTGTTGAGGTCTCCTCTTCCTTCCAGTCACTCACCTTCCAGGCTCAGGATCAGGCGTCCCCTTCTTTGCTATACATCCCCTTGGGTGATTCATCTTTCCTACCAAGGATTTATCGCCCTAGAATATTTCCATAGACTTATATGATTCATATAGTTGAGGTGTCCCCCAATATTTCTCTGTTGAGGCATCCCTTCGACACATTTTACCACATCAGAACAATAGCCTTTTTTTCCCCATGCTTTCTATCTTGACAGGAAACAACTATCCCTTCAAAAAAAATATGTCATATCACTTTTATCCCATGCATACAATGAGTTTCATGAGATACCATCATCAATTTTAATCAATAATTTCTTTAAAATCTTCCACCCATGGATTTCCATTTTTAGATATGTTCCATACAATAATTAGATTCCACAAGCCCAAGATTTCTTTCCCTAGGAATTTTGTCTCTTTTACAACTAACAAGCATTGGTCTTCTTCACAGGCTTATAGTACTGCCATATCCAAGACCCTTATTTTTACAATTCATTCTTCACACAAGCAAGCAATTTGTTATGTCTAATGCACGCAAATATTCATTGTGCACTGTCACTGGCTTCCAATTGATATCATAATTGTGCATATTATCAATCAATCACTTTTATCTATTCAATGATATAAATAAAAAGGAAATATCCTTTGTCACACATGCATCATGCGAGCATCCAAATGTTTCCAAATGCAATCAAACATTAAATTAGCCTAACCAATGTGGCAATGCCCATCGCCACATTCACACACAATGCACCATTGCATTGGCTTTAGAGTACCAAATTCCATATTAGAAACTTTTACCTGGTCTGTTGAAGCTCAACCAACCTCTTACCACATAGATTCCTCATCAAAATTCATCCTTACATTAGGAGTATACTTCCTAGCACAACTGACCTTAACCTCAAATAAGTATAATATAGTATGAAATTACATTCTCATATGAATGCATTCAATAAACATGTTGCCTATGAGAACTCTTGTCATCGATCATTCTTGATTGTTCTATGCATTCATGAAACATTTCTTCATTAATTTTCATGAAAGGATTGTAACCATCCTTGACTGCTAGAGGTTCTTCCTTCTTTTATTCAGTTTCTCTTTTCCTAAATCACACCCATCTTGTGTGCCAATGACATAAAACAATCAATCAAAATTAAATTTTAATTATTAAAGTATAAATTATTTCAAGAGGGACCTTACCCAATCCCTCATCAAACCTCACACCACAAAGCATGATAACTTTATACATGTCTAGTTTCCAACAAAATTTTGAGTTTGACTCATCATCGGTTCTTCAAGAAACTTATAGGTTCCTTTTTCAATCATCATCATCCTTCTTTCATTTACCTCATCCTTAGGTTGTTCACCATTGGAAGTTGTCTCCTTAACAACTCCAATTTTCCTGCACATGACAAATACAATCACATTTATATCATATTTCATGTAAAATCGAAATATGGATGTTCCATCATTTTTTGGGATCAACAAAATGTTTTCTGAGAAGTCCTAAAATATCTTGTTACACTCTATTGCATTATTCCTCAATGTGTTCACTATATGCAAACATAAATAAAGTATTTTAGTTTTTTTTTGTTATAAAACCATCGAAATTCTTACTGAAAGTATCTACACAACCATCACTTCAGTTCCCCATCCTAGGGAAACACAAACATTAATCAAGAAAAGAGAGAAGAGGTTCACCCCTTTTTAACTCCTCTGTACAAGATGATAAATTGTCAGCATGGATGAGTTCTCCTTTCATGCCTCTTTCCATGTTTATAAAATGTCATCAATTAGGATACTCGTGCAACCACATGCTCTAAATTTGGTTGGTCCACACAAATTGTTCAAATAAGCAAGAAGGGTATTCCCCTTTCCTCTACATTATTTTTACTCTGGCCATTTTGGGGAGTAGGATGCTCCCTTTCATTGAGTAGTTCTAGGTCAATTTTATCTTGACATGTCCTCATTTAGAGATCTCTCCTTCCTTGAAAAAAATCAACATACTAACAAATCAAAGTTAGCCTGCAACTTCAAATTGAATACAATACCCTATGCACATTTACCTTGAATGGGAATAAAAATGCTTGTCCTTAATTTGCACATGCATTATCTAAAATGTAATCCAAGACTCTTATACACTTAGGCTTGTATCCTACTTTCAAGTTTCCAACAACCATTAGATTACATGGATTTGTTCTCCTAATAGAGGTTTTACACAACTCTGTCACATAGGATATCTTAGCTTGCAATATCACTCTGAGCCATTATGAATTACCTAGTTTCATCTATGTAACACCCCGTTTCCCCCACTTTCTAAATATAACTATAATGGCCAAGAGACAATGGAAAACTTAATATGTGTGAATTTTTAATTCGATGGACCTTTTTATAAAAGTACAATGAATGTAACTTATGTTAATTACTAGAAATATGGATAAGTGTTGCACGACTGCTGGAAGGGGGGTGTACTAAGAAAGACCACTAACGCTATGAAAAGAGACGGTGAAGGGGACCAGGAATGGTTGCGTTAACCTTCACCAAACCAATACTTATTGAATTTAATTTCTTAGGACCAGTTTAGTCCTCTGACCTAGAAATGAATTATAGTCAGGCTGGTAGGTTGGAAGACATCCTCAAGAGTTAATGAGGGGATGGGGTAGAGAACCCATATGTAAGGCTTCTAGACCTGACTGCAGGCTAGGGATTAGAGCCACAAACAACCTTTGTGAAAGAGGAGAGAAAGGAAGGTGTGGTGGGTAGAGAGAGGGGGAGAGAGACATGCAAAGAGTGCAGAGACGAGAGGTGAAGCTCTCGGGTTCAAGGAAGAAATAGAAAATAAGTGTTTTGGTCGCAGGGAGATGGCTAGTGAAGATATGATATGAGTTGATAAATGGGGTGATCCTCCTTGCTTGGTATCGTGTAAGCTGTTTCCAATATCCTTCACAAGGGGGTGGCTAGTCATAAATCTGTTAGGAGTGACTGATCCTATGGTTGGGTGTAAATGGGAACCCCTTTCAACAATCACTTCACGTTTTCTAGTTCTGATAAGTAATTTACATGTTTTAAGTGTTGAACTCGAATAATGGATGAATGATTGGATTTATACATATGTGTATTTATAAATGTTTTCTGTGTGGAATGGTTACAATATGTATATGCCTCCTTCTCTGTGTAACCTTATACTTTCGACCAATAATCTGTATGCCTAGCTTAGCTGCTGAGGATTCCTAGGACATGATCTTGTAAGATGTCTAAGACAAGAGATATTGTGATGATCAGAACCTGTCCATCTGAAGAGGATGCCTCTTCCAAACCCAAGTCCTTAACCATTTCATGGTAAAATATCAAGAAGGATAGCGAAGTGGAAACCTTAAAAGGGGGGGTTCCCATCGTTTGGAGGAAAAGAAGAATATATCCGTTCGAAAGGACCCATATGATCCATACCTAGTAACCTTGGGCTAAGCCCAAGGAAGCTATGTCCTCTTGGCTTCAGAGCTCCGTAAGTCTGGGACTTCGGAGTAAGACCAAACTCACAAGCCTTATAATGGCCAAAGGAAATAAAGAGACTCAACTTCCCGTAAGGTTGAATGACATTAGGCATTTCCCCAGGTGGCTAGGTGAACCTACCTGACCAACTAGACCAGGAATCCAAAACCACGGCCGGAGCCATGAAGGACCCAAAACCGTAGATCATGGGATCCTTCGGATCTATTCCCAATCGTAGATAGAACATTGGAGACATGTGGCACTATCCAATTTAATTCATAGGATGGACGCTTCAGGAGGTAAGAGGATTTTGCATAGTAACACTCCTGAATGTTGAATCCCTGAGGTAACCAGAGTTGTAGATCTATAAGTCTACCTGACCAGATCTCGACCATGAGATCTAAAGAATGTAGAATCCTATCAGTCTGGGGTGACGATGTGCAGTGATTCCACCTAGGGTGACATGGACCCCAGCTTGACATGCCACATGTCACCCTGACCCATTCTACATGTCAGCCATGATTCGTGCCTGCCTGGCCAACATGGTTGGTGACGTAATCCAGACCCCGTGAGATTAGACAACTTCAGAGTTTGGAAGATTTAGTGATTGGTAAAATATAGGAATGTCCAAACCAAATTGACGATCATCGAAGGTTGAAATCCCAATAACGATGGTCAATTGTCAAACATAATGAGAGTTCGGGTGTTTGGGCATAGTGTGCAACAAGGAATGTTCAACAAGAATCATTGATCGTTGAACTTCAAACGACTAGGGGCACATGGAGACATCTCAGGACTTTGGGGATTTGGAAAAAGGTATGATGTGTGTAGATATCCTAAGCCCCCTCCTTAACCGAAGAATATCAGCGGAGGACATGGACCATTGGTTTCCTCCACTATTCGGCGATATAGGAATTTGTCAACACTTTTGGGAACTCCTGAAGTCCGAGAACTTCCGAAGTGCCAAGACCTTTCTAACACATGATATTAGCTCTCGATTTTTCAGCCTCAGGTCATGAGGAGGAACCCGCTAGCTGGTTTAATCACCTATTGAGAGATGTAAGTTTTGGGAAGCTGGTTAAGAAGGTTTTATCTTAAGTAAAGGACTGAAATTGAACCAGGAAAAGCAAAAATTTAATGCCCCACCTCTAGAAAGGATATTTAGCAGTTGGGAGTGTTACAAATTGGTATCAGAGCATGGTTACAACACTTGTCCTGCTTGGGCTCATGGATGAGTTGCATCAAAACCATATTTAAATAAATTTAAGGATGATTCCCTACCTTACGTCCTTCCTAAAGAGTTTGGCTAAACCCTTACTGTAGAAAAGAATGAAATCTTTCTACTCTGTGTGTGTATTTAAGAAATATGAACTATGTGTTTTTCATGAAATGATAGACTGTTAGCTAAAAACAAGTGTTTTATCAACACTCAAGCAGTCAGTGAACCACAGGAAACCACAAGCATAAAGGATGGTGACGTGCCATGAATTGGGAGATGGCTCCCACAATAGAGACAAAGAATCTAATGATAGGAGGGCGGTGGAGACCCCTCCATGTCTGGTTGAAACTGTAAGGAACCTCATGTCCGAATTACAGAGTTTCAAGGCCGACAATGAGAGATTGATAAAGGAGAAAGAAAATCAAATTGAAATTAATGGAGTCTTGATGCATAGCTTATCTGACATACCGATACAATTATAGCATGGACCTGCAACTAGTCATGTGGACCCACAACATACGAAGAGAAGTTGAAGTCCCCCTGAGATATGAAAACGTGGTCTCATAAGTGGCCACACTAAGAAGAGTACATCGAGGAAGGTCCAACCTGGAGAGAGGGGACACTCATTGGGAGAATCCTCTGGGAAGGAAACTGGCAACTCAGAGAGATCTTCTAGTTGCAAAAATAGCTCACATTCTTAAAGGAATGGGAACAAGCGAAAGAATTACAAAAGTCATGACCCTTAAGAGTTCGATAAATCCAAACCACGATCTTTCGATGGTGATAATAAGAAAGTGGAAGATGAAAAATCTTGGCTTATTGGTTTAAAGAAGTACTTCAGAGTCCATGATTACTATGAAAACTTGAAGGCTCGAATAGCCATCTTCAACCTGAATGGAAAATCTTCCATTTGGTGGGAAGACCTTAAGAATGTGAAAGGAATCCATGAAAAGGACTTATCATGGAAACAGTTTGAGAAACACTTCAAGAATAAGTATCTATCAGAAAAATATTTTTATGAGAATACTAAAGAGTTCTATGAACTCAAGCTGGGACAAATCACCATAGAGGAATATGTCAATAAATTCCTTGAGTTGTTGAGTTATGTACCCTACATAAAGGATGAAAAGGTGAAAGTGCAACGATTTATCAATGGGTTACCTCAGACCCACTGAAACATAATTGAGTTTGATGATCCAAGAACCTTAGAATACACTATCCAAAAGGCAAGGTATTGTTATGGACAACTCGAGAATTAGACATAACCTCGTGAGGACCGGAAGAAGAAGAGCAGCTCGAGATTCAATAAGAAGGGATTCAAATCCTCAAGATTTAAGAAATATAGGAAGGACTCTAGGATAAGACATCCTACTAGAAGTGTGTATCAACAAAATTTCCCCACCTAGATTGGAAATAAACCTTTTGGAGCAACCCCAAGAAGGGAGGATAACCCAAAGAAGGAACCCTTGAAATGTTGGGGTTGTGGAGAAGAACATCGACCGAGGGATTGTCTACACAGACAATAAAACAGTATGAGAGTTTAGAACATCGAGGAAGCTACCATCGTCAATGATGTGTCTAGGAGTATGTGACAGATTTATGTATCCGTGGATAATAAACAATATGACCACCAAGCTTCAGTGGTGGAGATGGAAGGTATGATTTCCAACCTTCTAGTTTCAATTTTAATTGACCCTGGTTCTAATTTGAGTTATGTGGCCCCTCAGACTGTTGATAAGTGTAAAATCCAACCAGTTAGGAATGCTAAGCCATGTTTAGTACAACTAGCCACTAGCACCAAAATAAAAGTAGCAGAGGCCATACCATCTTGCAAATTCATTATGGATGGATTTCCTGATTTCCCACCCAATCTACCCTTAACATACTTCCCCTAGAATGTTATGACTTGTTGATTGGTATGGATTGGCTAGCTGATTATAAAACTAATTTGGACTTTTACCATAAAACCTTAGAATGTGTAAATGAAGAAGGGAGAAAGATAATCCTCCAAGGGATTCATAAGCCTATTTGAGTGAGACGAATAAAATCCCTTCAAATGAAAAAATATTGCAAAAAGGGATGTCCTATATATTCACTACATGTGTTGGAATCTGTTGAGGATGATAGACCGAACCTAGAATACCACCTCATATTAATAGAGTATCAAGACATGTTACCAGAAGAGGTACTGGGTCTACCTCTGAGAAGAGACATTAACTTCTCGATAGAACTTACAACAGGAGCAGTGCCAGTGTCTAGGACACCCTATAGGATGAGTACACCCAAACTAGTTGAGCTCAAGCTACAACTACAAGAAATGATGGGAAAAGGCTACATATGACCCAATGTGTCTCCATGGGGAGGACCAATCCTTTTTTTTAAGAATAAATATGGCACACTCCGACTATGCATAGATGACAGACAACTCAATAAGACAACTATAAAGAACAAGTACCCCTTACCAAGAATAGATGAATTGTTCGACCAATTAGGGGGTGCTTCCAATTTCTCAAAGATTGACTTGAGGTCTGGATACCATCAAGTCTAAATCAAGGATGAAGACATCCAAAAAATAGATTTTAAGACCCGATATGGTCACTATGAATTTGTGGTGGTGCCATTTGAATTAACCAACACCCCCACAACTCTTATGTGCTTGATGAATAATGTACTCAGAAAATTCCTAGACAAATTTCTATTGGTTTTCATTGATGATATACTAATCTACTCCAAGAACAAAGAGGAGCATGAAGAACATCTTATACTTGTACTTCAATTTCTAAGAGAGCATCAGCTCTACGCTAATTTTAGCAAGTGTGACTTTTTCTAGAAACAAGTCAATTACTTAGGCCATGTTATTTGTAAAGAAGGAGTGGTAGTAGACCCTGTCAAGATCAGATCTATTATGGAATGGCCTTATCCAAATGATGTATCTAATATCATGTCCTTTATGGGATTATCAGGATACTATAGAAGGTTCATAAAAGGATTTTCCAAGATTGGTTGTCCAATCACTGCCCTGCGGAAAAGGGGGTTAAATTCATTTGGACATTGGAATGTGAAGAAATATTTTAGGCACTAGAATAACTTCTAACCCATGCACCCATGCTAAAGATCGTCAACGCTGATAATGATTTCCTCATGTGTACAGGTTCCTGCACGGAAAGAATTGGAGGAGTCCTTATGCAAGAAGGACGTGTAGTTTGATACGAATCCAAAAAATTGAATGAGCATGAAATCAATTATATGACCCATGATATAGAGTTGTATTCCATAGTGCATGCTTTAAAAAAGTGGAGGCATTACCTCCTGGGTAGGATATTTATAATTATGACAGACCACTATGGGTTGAGGCACCTGTTTGATAAACCAAAACTCAATGTTAGACAAGCTAGGTGGATATCTCTCCTTAGTGAGTTTGATTTCGAAATAAAACACATCAAAGGAAAGGAAAATAGGGTGGCTACTTCCCTTAGCATAAGTATGAAAACAATTCACCTAGCAACGATGAGCACCTGTGAAATGAATGTCAGGGAAAGAGTCAGGAATGCACAAGAAATAGATGCATTCTTCAAGACCGTGACATTGTACCTAAGGCAAGAGACCGCATGGCTAAAGTATGAAGGCTATCATATTCTAGACGAAGGTCTGCTGACTTACATAAAAAGATTGTATATCCCAAGTTATGATGACTTGAAGAGGTTCATAATGGATGAACTACACAAGATACCATACATTGGTCATCCAGGTTATCAGAAAATGATTACGACCACTAGGAAACAATTTTATTGGTCAGGATTGAAAAAGGACATAGCTGACTATCTAGATAAGTGTCTATAATGCTAGCAAGTTAAGGCATAACATTGGCACCCAACAGGGTTGTTACAACCTCTACCAATTCCAGAATGGAAATGGGAGGCCATCTTCATGGATTTCATCACCGGATTACCAAAATCGACCAGACAGAATGATGTCATCATGGTAGTGGTAGACAAGTTCAGCAAGTCTACTCACTTCATTCCTGTCAAATTGACTTGCAAGGAAATAGATATTTCCAACATATTCATGAAGGATATATTCAGACTGCATGGAATGCCTAGGGAGATTGTATCCGACAGAGACACAAGGTTCACTTCAAGATTTTGGAAATCCTTGATGGTTGGTCTTGAAACTAAATTGTTGTTTAGCACAACCTATCACCCTAAAACTGATGGACATACAGAAATAGTAAACCATATATTAGAAGACATGTTAAGGATGCATGTAATGCATCATCATAAGAAGTGGGAAGAATACCTTCCATTGGTAGAATTTTCCTACAACTACGGTTATCAAGAGTCACTAAAACTGAGCCCTTTCGAATCCCTCTATGGTGGAAAATGAAAGACTGCAATCAGCTGGAGTAATCTAGTGGATAGAATTACAATCAGACCGGACATGCTCAAAGAAATGGAAAAACAAGTGATTCAGATAAAAAAAATCAGAAAATTGCTTAGGATATACAAAAGAGCTATGCCAAAAGAAAGAGATCTCCCAGAGAGTTCAAGATAGGAGACCATGTATATCTCAGAGTTAGGCCCGGGAAGAGTTCCCTGAGAATGGGATCTTGTGCCATGTTGGAAACTTAGTATTGTGGAATCTTTGAAGTATTATATAGAGTGTGACCTATATCCTATAGTCTAGCACTCCATCCCACAGTAAAGGAACATAATGTTTTCCATGTTTCATTATTGAAGAAATATGTACATGATTCTAATCATATAATTGAATGGTCTATGATCCAGGTGGAATCAGAGGGAGAATTCCTGCCAGACCCTTAATGCATACTAGACAAGAAGGAAACCCCACTCAAGAACTGAACCATTTCACAGGTTAAGGTGAAGTGGAAACACTTTGTCCCAGATGAGGCTACGTGGGAAATGGAGGAGACCATGAGATAGACGTATCCATTTTTGTTCACTTTTGTATATACAGAGCATGTTGATAGATAGAACATCGTAGACAATGTTCCTTTAAGGGGGAGGGAATTGTAACACCCTTTTTCCCCCAATTTTTAAATATAACTATAATGGCCAAGAGACTATGTAAAACTTAATATGTGTGAATGTTTGATTCGATGGACCTTTCTATAAAATTTCAATGAATGTAAATTCTATTAATTACTAGAAATATGGATAAGTGTTGCATGACTATTGGAAGGGGGGTATACTAATAAAGACCATGAATGTTATGAAAATATATGGTGAAGTGGACCAGGAATGGTTGCATTAACCTTCACCAAACTAGTACTTACTGGATTTAATTTCTTAGGACCAGAACAGTCCACTGACCCATAAATGAATTACAGTCAAGATGGTAGGTGGGAAGACCTCCTCAAGAGTTAATGAGGGGATCGGTAATAACACCCATATGTAAGGATTCCACACCTGACCGTGGGCTTGGGATTCGATCCACATGCAACCTTGCTGAAAGAGCCAACAAAGGAAGGTGTGGTGGGTAGAGAGAGAGGGAGAGAGAGAGGGAGAGAGACTTGAGAAGAGTGCAGAGACAAGAGGCGAAGCTCTCGGGTTCAAGGAAGAACTGGAAAATAAGTTTTATGTTTGTAGGGAGATGGCTGGTGGAGTTATGATACGAGCTGATAAACAGGGTTGGTCCTCCTTACTCGGTATCACGTAAACCTTTTCCAAGATCCCGTGGGAGGAGGAGAGTAACCTCCATCCCTGCTGTCTCTGAGTCGAAAGAAATGATTTCATTGCAATGCATCGTGGTATAACTTGGGGGTGGCTAGTCGTAAATCCGTTAGGAGTGACTGAGCCTATGGTTGGGTGGAAATGGACACCCGTTTCAGCAGTTGCTTCACATTGTCTGGTTCTAATAAGTACTTTCCATGTTTTATGTGTTGAAATGGGATAATGGATGAATGCTTGGATTTATACATATGTGTATTTATAAATGTTTTATGTGTTGAATGGTTACGATGTGTATATACATCCTTCTCCGTGTAACCTTATACTTTCGACCAATAGTCTCTATGACCAACTTAGCTCCTGAGGCTTCCTAGTACATGAGCTTGTAAGATGGCCAATATGGTAGATATTGTGACAACTTGAGCCTCTCTATCAGAAGAGGATGCCTCTTCCAAACCCAAGTCCTTAACCATTTCATGGTAAAATATCAGGAAGGATAGCGAAGTGGAAACCTTAAAAGGGGAGGGTCTCATCATCTGGAGGACAAGCGGATGAGATTTGTTTGAAAGGAACCATATGATCCATACCCAGAAACCTTGGGCTAATCCCAAGGAAGCTATTCCCCCTTGGCATCAAAGCTATGAAAGTACGAGACTTCGAAGTATGATCGACCTCACTATTCTTATACGGATGGAAGGTAACCAGGAGGATCGGTTTATCATAAGGTTGACCGATGTTAGGAGGTTCCCTAGGTGGTTAGGTGAGCCTACCTAACCAACGAAACTAGGAATCCAAAACCCCGAAGGTTGGAGCCATGAAGGACCCAAAATCGTAGATCGTGGGATCCTTCAGATCTGTTCCCAACCTTAGATACAACATCGAGGACGCATTGTGATAGCCCCTTTAATTCAGAGGATGGATGCTTCGGGAGGTAATAGGAGTTTTCATAGCGACACTCCTGACTGTCGAATCTCTGAGGTAACCATAGTCGTATATCTATAAGTCTACATGACCAGATCTCGACCGTGATATCTGAGAAATGTAGAAGCATGTTAGTTGGGGGTGACAAGGTGCAGTGACACCACCTAGGGGATGTGAACATCATCTTGAAATGTCATGTGTCACCCTGACCCATTCTACGTGTCAACCTTGGTTCGTACCTACTTGGTTAACGTGGCTGGAAACGTAAGACCCTGTGAGTTTAGACAACTTCAGAGTTCATAACATTTAGTGATTAGTACAATATAGGAATGTCCAACCTAAATCATCGATCACTAAAGGAAGAAATCCCAATAATGATAGTCAATCTCCAAACATAACAAGAGGTCCAGAGTTTGGGCATAGTGTGGAATAAGAATGTTTGACGAGAATCATCGATCGTCGAACACCGAAGGGCTAGGGGCATGTGGAGACATCTCGGGACTTAAAGGATTTGGAAAAAGGTATGATGCATGTAGATAGTCGAAGCCCCCTCCTTAACAGAAGGATCTCATTAGAGGATGTGGATCGTTGATTTCCTCCGTTGTTCGACGATCTAGGAATTTGTCAACACTTTTGGGAATTCCTGAAATCTGGGAACTTACAAAGTGTTGAGACCTTGCTAACACAACCTCTTAGCTCCCGTTTTTTCAACCCAAGGTCATGAGGAGGACCCTCCTAGCTCGTTTAATCACCTAGTGAGAGATGTAAGTTTCGGGAAGCTGGTTAAGAGGGTTTTATCTTAAGTAAAGGACCGAAAGTGAACCAGGAAAAGCGTAAATTTGATGCCCCACCCATAGAAGGGATATTTAAGAGTTGGGAGTGTTACAATCTAGTTACCCAATATTTCGTAAGGAATATAAACCTGCATTCTTATTATGAATTTAGATTATACATTCAAACAAGTACATCTTTTTATCATCATTCATTCACCTTCTACTTTCATACACATAACCACATGCATTAATATAATGTGTGTGTGTATTCCACATACACTCTTTACAATTTCACATGCTCATTTACTTAAAATTGTTTACTCTTGATTGTTCAGAATAGTTCACATGAAAACTTTACAGATCATTCTTTTTCATTTCTCTCTCAACATATTACACTAGATTTTCCCGAGGAATGAAGTACACCTTCCTCAAGCTATTATCTAAACATGATATTTCATACACTTCTACATAGGGTCAACCATGCATACATGGCATTTCCAATCTAGGAAAGTATATATCTTGCCTCACATGTCACTTATCCAGGCATTCATATCATGACTTTAGTATACATATACTCATACATCATACATGTGCATCACTTGCACATTCTATATCATTCCCACTCATTTATGGAATTTTTACATCATTGTTTTCTGATTAGAACTTGTAGTCATCCAGGCGACTAGTCTCACAGACATATTCATGATTATGTTGTCTTATTTGAAAATAACCAAAAAGAGGTCACTCTTGTATGTTTGCTAAAAAAGCATCCCAAAACTTTAGAGGATACAAATAGGTAATTATATCATTATCCAAGGCAACATAATTTTAGTTCTCATCTCAGAAACCATTCTTGGTCAACAGACCTTTACCATGGGAATATTTTCTTAATATTCCCTATATCCACTATAAATAAAACTTAATAAAAAAAAAAAAAAATTATTTCAAATCATAATTTCCACAAAATTATTGTTATTTTATATAAATTAACACATTTTAATAAAAAAAATAAGCATACATATTATTCTTCCATTCATTTTATAGCCTTCAAAAATATTCTAGCTTACATCATTGAAAACATGAATCTATTTTCCCACTTGAAGAGGCTTTCTAGAGTTCATTTGTTTCCACACATAATAAATAGAATTCCAATCCACCCCATTTATATCACGAGGTGCACACACAGAGAAATATTAACATATCTAATGTATCAAAGTTTCGATCAATCATCCTTTTTTATCCTATTTACTTTTGAGAAGTCATTTTCACACACTATTGTATTTGCTAGAATAACAAGAATAACTTGCCACAATGGCATGGGAAAGCCTTCAAACCATTTAGGCTCATTTAAAAATATATCTCATGCTTCAAACATATATAGTTTTGCATATGATTTATAAATAGTACAAACAAATTCATCCATTTCACCCAAACATTTAGCAGTCTTTACAATAAGTGAGTCCCCAACATTAAATTTTTCACATAAACATTCCAACCATATTTTTGTTTAAGAGTCTCTATCATCCATGTCTTCATAATAATGATGAGGATTGAAAAACTTAACAACATTAAATATAGGTAAATTTGTGAATCTCCTCTCTACATATTCAATCAGCTTCATAACAAAACATTTTCCCAAAAGAATGAAATCATCTAGTGTCCCTGATATTTGTATGTTTGGAAAATTTTCAAACATCAATGGATGTAAATGTACCATATCTTTGCTATCTGAAAATTCAAGAGTTTATCCTTATGCTTTGATTAAATAAAAGGATATGTTCACTACACCTACCCCAAATAAAACTCCTAAAAATTGTTTATGAAGCATGCTAATAGTAACATATAAAGTTACTCCAGTAGTGGTAATGTCCACATGATCCTTTTGGAATTTCTAATTTAGCCTATTTAATTCAATGTGCACATCTTGATCCATATTTTTAAATGGAACGAAATGAAATACAAAGTTATAAAAAAACATAGAGATAAAGTTAAACTTGACTTCTATTAATAAATGAGATGTGTTGAACTATAAAAATGCAGAATGAAACAAACTTGCTTGAATGGTGGTACCTTATCTCCGAGAAGATATGTGACGGCTACATGTATTCGTAAGAGTGCATTACAATAAGGCGGAAAGACCTTTTTATCATAAACAAGCAATGAGGAAACCCTAAACATCCAAAAACCCAACCCTCAGAGACGAAATTCCAAAAGGATTGTGGACCTCGATGAGGTTAGTTGGTATGTCAACTTCTTGGGGTTGTGACATTTACATATGATATTTGTTAGATGCACTTGATATCTTTTTGGAAAGGTATAGCCGATAAGTACATATTTTGGTCAGCCCAAACGATGTTTTCAACTATTGTTTTGGCGTTGTCATGCCTAGAAAACATTATTTAAGGTCTCAAAATGGCCCCTGAATTTCAAGACCTGCAAAATTGTAGAACATTTGTCAAAATAGAAAAATGTGCTTTGAGCCAGTGGCATAAGTGGGTGGCCACCAATATCCACCTTGATTAATCCTCCCCTCTTAGGAATTAATGGCCTACATTGTGTTTATTTCCCTCATCAGGTAGGGAAACATCTACTCAACTTGGCCCTAGGAGAGCCACTTACCTTGGTGTAGTACCTTCCCTACTTTGACAACCAGATAACGTTGGATCCTCTAACAACAAGTGACCTTAAATTGTTTGTCAATGATCTGATCAATGGTTTCATATTCCATGCAGTCAAAGTTGAGGTTTTTCGGTTTGAAATTCTCTATTATCTCTTATGTGTCCAATAATGGTTGAAAGTATGGTTGAAGGAGGATGACATTGAACATTGGGTACAAGCCAAGGAAAGGGGGAATAATTAGCTCAAAATCATTGCAAATCGTAGCCTTAGTGATGGTTTAAGGACCATAATGAAGTGTACGGAGCTTCCAACGGGGTCCTATAAAGTTCTCCTTCTGAAAATGCAACCAAACCTTGTCTCCCACTCAAAACTTGTGTGGTACCCAGTGTTGATCGTGGTGCTAATTGTACTTAGAATTGGATTTCTGTAAACTACCATGGACCTGCTAGTGGATGTGATGAGTCTTTTCAATAGACTTGGTGGATTTTTCATCCTCAAATTGAGCATGGGAAGATTCTACCTATGTGGTTGCAAGGGGCAGTGTGACATCAATGGGACCCAATGGTTTAAATCCAATCCCTACTTGAAAAGGGTTGTAGTCGATTGAGCTATGGAGAGATCTATTTTATCTATTTTGAACATAATGGATACTCTCATCCCATGTGTGTGGATTCTTGGAGTTGTACATGCACAATATATGCATGATCATCATGTTGACTAACTCTATTTGACAATCAGTTTGGGGGTGGAAGGCAATGGATTTGGCGAGATTGGTGTCCAACAATGACCAAAGGCTCGACCAAAATGTTCTTAGGAACCTGTTTTCCTAATATGATATGATGTTTCTCTTCTCACTTAAGGGTAATTAGAGAAGATCATTCTTCATGATCCACATTGTAGATAATGGTCCTAGAGATGATGTCCAACATTCTCCGTAGACAAAAACTACTTATATGTCCCTTATTCATCATGTTCTCAACTCATTCACTTGATCAACATACTCATTTGATAATGTTGGTCTAACACACATGATGTACATCAACCATTGCTTCATAGAGTGTTTAGATTAAATGTATTAGGAATTTTAGTAAGGATCAATGATTAAAGTCAGATAATAAATCAAGATGCTTGGAAGTTATGCTCTTTGCCTTATTTCACCTTGGTGCTCATCATATGTATTATAGTCCTGCATTGTTACTCGTAGGGAAACGCGGTACTACTCGGAAGTTTTGATAAAGGTAATGTATTCGTTCCCTTCCATACTTAACATTTTCCATATAAATTCCTTTATTTTTCCTATGTTTTGGGATTGGTTGTCACGTGTATCCCAAAAAGGTTCGTACATCATTCTCCTATCAGAAGAAGGGGCTTGGATTCCTGAGGTTGATAAAACTATAAAATAATAGAAAGAACATGTTATAAATTCAAAATGCAACATAAAAATAAAAGGGATATGAATGATAATTCAAAATCCAAGTAAGCATGAGCTCTACCCCTCGCGATGAGGCTATCACCCAATTTTTTAATGAAATTAACCCATATCTAAAGAAAGGACTTAATTTAATTTTCTCGACTCATGATGAAATGAAATTCCTAGACCTAAAAAAGGGGCTTGCAAATCAAATCAATAAATATCAAAATGCACGATAGGGGTGGAAAGAAATAGTGGCGAGAAAGCGGTAGCTCAATGGATGAAGCACTCCCTTGACCAAGGCACTCATGGAGACAAAAATTATAACTGACCTTGCATGTTAAAGAGACCATGTCCATGAAGTGAACCCTAGATCATACCATTCATTCACACTTACACTTTCATGGGTTTTTTGGAAAATAATCCTCTACTTGGGTACTTGCACACCTAATAGGGTTCTATGATGGTCACCCCATGCCTAAACTTGGAAAATTAGATAAATTCATAAGCTAGTGCGACATTTGAAGAATATACATGCAACGTCCCCTTCCAATTGATGGAGGATGACTCAATAGACTATATGACTCATGTAGGCTATAGTCAATAAGAAAAAAGGGAGTCAAGGAGGTTTATTTGATGTCACTCGGTTAAGAGAATAACAAATCCTAAAAGTGACATTAAATAAAACAAGGAATTATATTTAATTGGATTTGGAGGGAAAATAACGTAAGGGTTTGATTTGGTTAAAAAGGGGAAAATTATAAAAGGTCCAAAGGGAGGATAAATAGAGGGGTAACCCTTCTCTTTGGCATTATGTTTTATGATCTCTTTTTGATGTGCTCCTTGAGCTAAGTTTTCATTAGGGGTTAGAAAAATCCTTCCATTTCAGTTTATTTTCGGTGATGCAATATCCACCCTAGCTAGACAAGGAGAAGGATTCATCTAGAGTCCTCATTGGATTTCATTGTGGTGTTTGGTTTCATATTGGAGATAGTTTGTAGGTATCTTAGCTTGCATAAGGGGTTTTTGGAATTTTTATGGAGGAGGTCAATCATCGGATCTGTAGGTTCCAGGAGAGTTTTGTGTAGTTGGGAAAGGAGACACCCCCACAGGTTGAGAATAGATTTCTCTGCAGGCCTTGCCATAAGTCCAACAGTCTTCCTACAAGGACCTCTCCGAATATGGGGTTGCAGTAGTTCGTCAGATCCGCGTTGTGAGGGCTACAATAGTCATTTTCATATCAGTCATAGTAGGATTGAGCTCAGAGAACCTTGGACATCAGATATTTTTTGATCTAAAATGGATCTAGAGAAGCCCAATAACAACTCAGAACTCGCAGAGGCAACTCAGGATGCTTAGTATGGCCTCAACAGACAAAGAAAGGGAAAATATTCAAATTTCTCAAAACTTACTGAAAATGACATGATCGTGAAGAGTGCGTCGCAAGATTTCTAACAACTAAAATGACTCGTCAAACGAAGTTACAGATTGAATGATATTCACGGTCAAATTTTGGTCAACCTAGTCTAGTCAGCAGGGGGATGAGTCAGCATCCGTACTATTGATGTCAGCACCAATATAGATGACATCAACATCCATACAACACACATGGCATGAGCATGAGGTGACACGTTTCATGATGACATCAACATGGTGATGTGGAAGAACCAAAAGTTTCCATGTGTCACCCATATTTAGCATTTTTGGACCAATCTGTGGACTAGTAATATTTTTCCACGTGGCAGTCCATATAGTGACATGGCGCTCATGTCGCAGGCTGAGTTGGAAGATGACATGGAAGTCTGACGGTGCAGTGGATGATGTGGTCCAATAGGAGACTGCCATGTGGCCCATTCATGGGCTACCACTTGGAAATGGGAAAAGTCCCAATGACAACTCGTGACCAAAAGTTTGTAAAAAATAGGATTTGGCAGGTTCACCAAATCTGGCGGGACCATGCCAGATCTGGAAACAAACCAATGAATAGAACCCTAGCTAGAAGCTTCCCTAAATATATCGTAACCGACAAGACATATATCTATATATATTGAAACGGACAAGCCAAAAGGGGAGGCCCGTGGGCTTGACCACGGTATCTCCCCCCTTTCAATGCCTTAATATATGCGCAATATACCAATGGGCCAACGACCCTATGTTGTGAACAATGCCCAGTAAAATACTTAAAAAGTGCATCCACCCAGAGCTCAGAAGGGAGGCACGCATGCGTACGTTCAGGCATGCAATTCGGGACAGGGTATGTCAACATTTATTGTAGCTTGTAGGGAACAAAAATAGAGACAAAATTATTTTTGGGCCTCAGAATGCCAAAGTCAGATCGAGGCATGGAGACAGTAATTTTTGGGTAATTCGATGCCACGAATTCAGGGGTGCTGTCTGTTTTCTGATCTAAGCAATACTTCTGCAACTTGATTTCAGAGTGATGTATACTTATGTATTTTGCCAAATTATTTTGTTGAGTTAATGAAAAGTCCTACCCATTTGAGAGCAGGACCCAGAGACGTAGTCCACTAGGGACAAACTTTTTTATCAATTTTTTTGGTCCAGATTTGATGCTTATGTCTCTTCATTATTGATCTTTTCCTTCTTTAATGGTGCACTTTAATTTATTCTCATTTAATTTATTCTTTATAAGTCACTCAATGAAAAGATCCTGGATCATTTGGCATAATTGTAGGTTTTCTTATTGTTTCTGTAGAAGATGTTGCAACTACTTGCTAACCATTATATTTGTGTGCTTGGGAGTATTATGAAATTGTTATTACATCCATTAGATATCATTGTATTTCTAGTATTTTTTGGAGTTACCATCCATAATAAGATGCCATGGTTATCTTCTCTATTTCTTGTGTAATGGATGCATGCAATGTGTTTGGAAATATTCTTAACTGAGCAGATTGTTTGAAAAAAGTTAACAACAACATTAATATAAATATTTGTCACTTTTACTTAAGAGGATATAACAATTTGAGACATAAAAATCAATATATCCCCACCTATCTTGGTTGTTCTTCCATCTTGTGACTACATCGATGCCTAGAAGAAAGGGGGCATGGAGGATAGACCTCTCGAGATGAATCGGAAAGAGAAGCATGAACAAACTGAGAAGAGTAAGAGCTAGAGGGAAGCATGGAAGACAACCCTTAAGGGACTATGCTCCAAATATTAATATATATGGTCAAGGGATAGAATGTGGCATCCCAAATACATGAAGAGATAACAAGGTTCCAAAAACAAACCCTTGAAGTGCTCATACAACTAGAGGGAAAATGTGGGATTATGAATGCTACAGGTTAAGGTGGACCCAGTGGATCACATTGGGGTTATAGAAAACACATAGAGAGTAGAAATAACCATACCCCAACTCAGAGTGGGAGTTTAAGGATCCCTAGGCCCTTATTACCATAGTTCCTTATAGGGTATCCTACAGGAGAATAAGAGAACCCGAATCAAGGGCTTGATATTAACACCTCATATAGGGAGTATGAGACGATAGATGAACATGTCCATGAGAAAGTTTCCTATAATGACTCATGTGACCTCAAATAAAAGTACATACCTAAGGAGTGGAAAAGAGGAGAACTAAGCCAACATAAGTTTGACCTCGTGCACAAGGTGTTAAGGTTGACTATCCCACCCTTTGATGGGTCCTCTGAGAGCACAACCATAGCATGGATACATAAGTTGGACAACTACCTCCAACTTAACCCAATTACTGAGGAAGAAGTAATTAAGTATGTCGCCCTTCACTTGGAAGGATAATATCACGAATGGTGGTATCATGGGTTGGTGACACTAGGGCATGACAACATCACTTCATATGTGGACTTCACTCATATTTTGATGGATAGACTCGACAAGAAGGACCTTGAGATGCAGTTCAGGGAATTGGAACAGTTGAGACAGGAACGTACACCTAAATCATACATCACATATTTTCATAGGATGGCAGTTATGGTGATATATATTTCTAATGGTGATTCTATTAACAAAGGGTCTATTTGAACCCCTGAGAGGATGGGTGAAGGAATTTAGATGAACCACATTACAAGAGGCCGTCATGAGAACCTAATACATGAGGGAAACAGTGGCCAAGAAGGCACCTACAAAACAATCCACCCCTCAAGGGGGTAAGGAGAAGGAGTTTCCCCAGAATCCATGGATAGGGAAGGACATGATAGATGAGGAGAATAAGAGAGAAGTAAGGAGGAAAATGTTTTTCTACAGTTGCAAGGATTCATGGGAACTAGGTCATAGATGTATGGGAAAAGGTAAAGTCCATTATATTGAGGTAGTTTCCGATGAGGAGTATGACAGTGAGGAGGAGGGTATTAGAAAATATAGTGGGGAGACATCACATGCTACAGAATAAACACCATTGCAGGATATCCCCAAGGGAGTGACCATTGCCACACTCTCATGGGTCCTTAAATATTACACTTCTATGGTCAGAGGTATTGTACAGGGAAAGAGGGTTACAAAATTGGTTGATGGTGGAGCCACCCACAATTTCATTGATGTTTCGCTTGTCACTAGGAGACAAATCATTGCAAAGGATTTTGAGGGATTCAATGTGGTCGTAGCAGATGGGTGCAACATGACGTGTACTTAGAGGATTATGGGATTGGATGTAACATTGGTAAAATATACATTGACTGATGACTTTTATGTTGTGTATCTAGTAGATACTCATGTCATGCTAGGAGTTCAGTGGATTTACTCATTGGGAGATATACACTTGAATTATTAGGAAATGAGTATGGAGTTCCAAGACAAGGGTGGAAAATGATTCATCCTAAGAGGTATGTCGACAAGTGACCCTAGGATCATGTCTAACTAGTGCATGGAGGCCCTTTTTAGACATAGTGATGTGGCTTGCACAAAAAAGTGCCTAATCATCATGGAGAAACCATCACAGGATTTCCAACATTACCCTATGGATATCTAGGAACTACTTGGAAAGCATGAAAGAGTGTTTGAGCCATTTCCAATAGTGAGACCACCTAACAGAGGATTTGAGCATGTCGTTGAGATAGAAGAGGGGTCAAATCTTGTGATCACCGCCCCCTACATAAATCTGAACATATTCAAGGAGGAAATAGAGAAGGGCATAAAGGAATTGCTAGAGATGGGACATATCCGACAATATCTTTGAGGATGTGCTGGTGAAGAAGAAATATGGCATTATGAGGATGTGCATAGACTACAAGGAACTAAAAAATAATACCATCAATAACCGATATCCAATACCCAGGATTGATGAGATGATTGACGAGTTTCATGGGGACATGTATTTTTAAAGGGTTAATATTCGATCAGGATACCAACTTATTCGACTCAGAGAGGAGGATATCCATAAGACCACATTCATGTGTCACTATGGGAACTATGAGTTTATATTCATGACCTTCAGGTTGACTAATGCACCAACTACCCTTCAGTCCTACATAAACCATATCTTTAACAAACAATTGAGGAAATTATTACTCATGTTCTTTGATGATCTTTTGATCTATAGTAGAATGTGGGAGGAACATTTGAAGCATGTGGATGACATTCTCACCACTATGGAGGAGAAGTCGTTTTTTTCCAAGGAGGAAAAGTGTGAGTTCGGGTTGAAAGAGATCCTCTATCTGGGTCATGTGATAGGTTTTGAGGGAGTAAAGCTACATCAAGAGAATATCCAGACCATCTTAGACTAGCCCACCCCTAGGACACTCACAAATATGTGAGGATTCTTCGGGATATGCAGTTTTTACAAGCTCTTTGTGAAAGGATTTTCATAATTAGCTATGCCATTGACATACCTCACCAATAAGGGGGAATTTCAATGGTCAGAGGACAAAAAGGTAGCATTCAACATAATGAAGAACGTGATGAGAACTTTCTTAGTATTATCACTACTATATTTTTTGTAGCCTTTTGTTCTAGAGTGTGACACATCTAGTGATGGGATAGGAGAAATATTGATGCAGAATCGACACCCGATAGCGTTCAAGAGCCCAAGAATCTCTATCCAATTCATGATAAGGCGATCTTCTCGATCATGCATGCATTGTCCAAATTTAGACAATAATTAGTAGGAGTACACTTTTTGGTTAGGACTGACCACAACAACTTGAGATATTTCTTGGAGCAGTTGGAATTGAATGAGAGGCATCATAAATGGGTGAGTAATGTGAAGGAATATGATTTTGAAATTTATTATGTAAAGGGGAAGAATAATATAGTTGTTGATGCCTTATCCAGGAGACTTGTAGCCTTCTCCATGACAAGTATGCCAGTAGACTAGAAGTCCATTCTCTTGGTGGAATACTCCAAGAATACCTTTGCTTGTGAGTTGATCGAGGGAAGTATTCAAGATGATAGGTACATGGTAGTGGATAACATAATATACTAAAAAGAACTGATTTATCTTGTCCCTGAGTCCACACTCAAGAATAATATTTTGAGGGAAATACATGATGCACCACTTGCAGGGGGGCATGAGTATCTGAATACCTACAGGCAGGTGAGGGAGATATTCTCATGGAAGGGTCTCAAGGGGTATGTACTTCTTCACGTGAGGGAGTGCATGAATTTCCAACAAAGAAATTCATAGTTCACACATCCTGCAGGACTGCTTCAACCATTGTTGATTCTAGAGCATAAGTGGGATAGAATTTCCATGGAATTCATCAAAGGATTGGCAAAGGTACATGCTAGGGATTGTATCTACGTGGTAGTGGACATATTGAATAAATATGCACACTTATTTTCCATCGCTATAGAGTACAGTGCATCTCAGGTAGTAAACCTATTCTTCGGGGAGTTGTTCATACTTCATGGTATTTTGACAAACATAGTCAGTGAACATGATATCAATTTTCTCAATGGATTTTGGCAGGAGTTGTTCAAGTTATCTGGGATAGAGTTGACACCTAGTACTATATATCACCCCTAGAAATATGGGAAAACCGAGAGAGTAAACAAATGGATCGATGGGTATCTAAGGATGAGACCATTTATAAAATACCTAGAATTCCTACAATACCACTCATCACATGTCCATCGGGATGAGAGAATTTATGACATTGTACGAATATGATGCTCCATATTTTATAGATTTAGAATTTCGAGAGAGAATAGCACCCAAGGACAAAGAATGGCTGGTAGAAAGTCAAGACATCTTGAAAGTCCGAAAGGAGAATCTACAGGTTTCTCAGAATCAAAAGAAGGTGTACATAGATATGCAAAGGGTAGAATGTATCTTTTAGGTTGGAGATCTAGTCTCTCTCAGATTACAACCTTGCATACAATTGTCACTAAAGAAGAGTGGTGGAGAGAATATGAAGCCTTGTTTTTATGGACCCTGCAAAGTGATCAAGATAGTTGGGGAAGTAGAATACTAGCTAGAGATAGCAGAGGGTAGCAGGATGCACAACACCTTCCATGTATCGTTCCTTAAGAAGGAACTGGTATAATAGGTCACCGCTTCGGCACATCTTCCTCCACTATATGAGGAAGGGCAGTTGGTTCTAACTCTCGAGAGGATTGTTGATGTTAGGGAAATAAGGTTGAGGAGAAGGATCATTTGAGACTACTTGTTTGTATGGATAAGATTACCCACTGAAGATGTTACCTCGAAAGGAGAGAATATCTTACAACACTTGGATCTAGAGTTGCTTGAGAACAATAAATATTGGGAAGAGAGGATTGTAATGTCCCATTCCAATTGATGGAGGATGACTCAATATCCTATGCGACTCCAATAATATATATTCAATAAGAACAAATGGAGTCAAGGAGGTTTATTTGATGTCACTAGGTTAAAATAATAATAAAACCTAAAAGTGACATTAAATAAAATAAATAATTACATTCAATTGGAATTGGAGGGAAAATAAAGTAAGGTTTTGATTTGGTCAAAAAGGGTAAAGATCCAGAAGGTCCAAAAGGAGGATAAATAGAGGGGTAACCATTCTCTTTGGAATTAATTTTTATGATATCTTTTTGATGTGTTGCTTGAGCCAAGTTTTAGTTAGGGGTTGGAAAACTCCTTCCATTTCAATTTAGTTTCGGTGGTGCAATATCTACCCTATATAGAATAGTAGGAGAATTCATCTAGAGTCCTAATTTTAGTTCATTGTGGTGTTATGTTTCATATTGGAGAGAATTTGGAGGTATATCGACTGGCATAGAGGTTTTTTCGCAGCTGGGACAGGAGATACCCCCATTGGTTTAGCACAAGCTATATCGTCAAGCCCCACTAGACATCCCATAGTCATCGTATGCGGACCTCTATGAATCTAGGGTTGTAACAGTTTTCCAGATCAGGGTTATGAGGGTTACAATGGTTTTTTTCAAAGTAGAGAGAGCACGCTCAGACTCGAAAAGATTTGGATATCAAAAAATTGGCATCATTCCAGGTTTTCTTATTGTTTATATAGTAGATGTTGCAGTTCCTTTGAATCCATTAAATTTGTGTTCCTAGGAGTATTTTTCGATTGTTATTACAACCATTAGATATCATTCTATTACTGACACTTTTGGGAGTTTCCTTCCATAATAGATGTCATGGCTATGTACTCTATTTATTGTGTAATAAATTCATGCAATGTGTTTGGAAATATTCTTATGTGAGAAAAAACTTTGAAAAAAGTTAACAACATCATTAATATAAGTATTTGGCACTTTTTCATAAGAGGATATAAAAATTTGGGATAGAAAAAATGATATATCCAGACTTAGCCTAGTTAGGGACATAACAATACCTAATGTAATATACATTAAATATCACTCATTTTTTTATGTTACAATGACTCTTGTATGCATGTTGGTTGGTATGAATTGATTATTTGAGCTCATGATTTATGATGATGCATACTTAAACATGGTGCTTTGGAGGACATTGATGTTACTTATCCCTTATTTCATGAATGATGTTACACACCCTTTATAGGGAATTGGACTTGATGATGGATGTTGGAGCCTTAATGATGATTGTCTTACCATATGATGACTTGGCACACTTATTTATTTATACACTCCAGCACACATTGAACAATTGGCATTGCACCTTGTAGATAAGACGTTAAACATATGAGCTTGACATGACACTTAGAGAGAGAATGGATCCCACTGATGGTGTTGCACCCCCTTGATGACATTGATTATTAGTTTGATGGTATAACACTTGATGATGATAGTTCAACCCTTTGGATAGGTCATGGGGCCATTTTCCTCAATCATTTCATGATTTTGATGGAGGACGTTGTGCTTTTGATGGGACATTGCACCTCATGATGACGCGAAACTTGCTTGAGACAACTTAGCACATGTGATGATGAGATGACACCTTTTGATGAGGAGACGTGACCTTTTGATGATGCATTGCACATTTTTGGGAGAGACATGACCTTTGTATCATTTACACCTCATTTTGGAGATGTCATCACCTTTATGAGGCCTATACACTCACATGTGTGGAATTTATGAGTATGATTTCATGTCTTAGCATTATATATTGATTTTAGAGGCATTATGGGGGGTCAACATTAGACCTACCCACCTTGTATCATGGATTTGTTATGTTTTAGGTGATTTTAGAGGATATTAGCTCAATTAGGGATAAACATATTGGTTTCTTAATAAAAATAGAGGAAGCACTCCAACGATTTGTATCATTTCTACTTGTGGAGGATTAATACTACTTATCTACTATATTTCTCTTCTATATATTGATGAATGACTTATGAAACCTATTGGAGGGATGATTTATGGATTATTTCTCAAGTTTGATGGATGATCCATGGTTAAGTTTTCATGGATGAGAATTGATTTACCTAGTAATTGTTCTTTCTAAACCTTTGTGGATTTGTTTATTGAATGTATGAAGAGTGAATGTGCCTATCAAGTGGTGAAAGTGCATTTTCCCCAATTGACAAAGGATGAATCAATAGACTATACCAATCCCATAAGATATAATCAATAAGAAAAATTGGTGTCAAGGAGGTTTATTTGATGTCACTGGGTTAAAAGAATAAAAAATCCTAAAAGTAAGGGTTTGATTTGGTCAATAAGGGGAAATATATAGAAGGTCCAAAGAGATTATAAATAGAGGGGTAACACCTCTCTTTGGAATTATTTTTTATGATATCTTGTTGATGTGCTCCTTAAGCCAAGTTTTTCTTAGGGTTTGGAAAAATCCTTCCATTTTAGTTTGGTTTCAATGGTGCAATATCCACCCTAGCTAGACTAGGAGGAGAATTCATCCAGAGTCCTCATTTGAGTTCATTGTGGTGTTAGGTTTCATCTTGGAGAGAGTTTGGAGGTATATCAACTTGCGTAGGGGGATTGCAACATTTTTTTAGAGGAGACTAGTCTTCGAATATGCAAGTGTCAGGAGGGTTTTGCGGAAAGGAGACACCCCCACAGGTTGAGCACGGGTTGTCCCGTGAGGCCCCACTAGATGTATCGCAGTTGTCCCATGAGGATCTATGTGAATCTAGGGTTGTAGTAGTTCGTCGAATCGGGGTTACGAGGGTTACATTGGTTGTTTACAGAGTAGACAAAATAGGATCGGGCTCAGAAAGACATGGACATCAAATATTTGATATCATTCTAGATTTTCTTTTTGTTCCTATAATAGTTTTTCATTTTCTTAGAGTCCATTAGATTTGTGTTTTTAGGAGTATTTTTCAGTTGTTATTACAACCATTAGATATTATTGTATTACTGATATTTTTGAGATTATCCATCCATAATAGATGCCATGGTTATCTACATTAATTCTTGTGTAATAAATGCATTCAATGTGTTTGAAAATATTCTTATTTGAGAAAAATGTTTGAAAAACATTAACAACATCATTAAAACAAGTATTTGGAACTTTTACATAAGAGGATATAACAATTTGGGACAGGAAAAAAAAATATATCCCCACTTAGCCTACTTAGGGACATTACAATACCTAATGTAATATACAGTAAATATGAGTCACTGTTTTATGTTACAATGAATCTTCTATGCATGTTGGTTGGTATCACTTGATTATTTGAGCCCATGATTTATGATCATGCATACTTAGACATGATTACACACCCTTTAGAGGGAATTGCACTTGAGGATGGATGTTGGAGCCTTAATGATGAATGTTTTAACATATGATGACTTGGAACACGTCTTGATACACTCCATCACATACTGAACCATGGAAATTGCACCTTGGAGATAGGACATTAAACATATGAGCTTGACATGTCACTTAGAGAGAGCATGGATACCACTAATTGTGTTGCATTCCTTGATGAAATTGATACTCAATTTGATGATATAACACTTGATGATGATAGTTCACCCAATTGGATAGGTTATGGGGCCATTTTCCTCTATGATGTCATGATTTTGATGGAGGGCGATGCACTTGTGATGGGACATTGCACTTGATGATGACGGGAAACTTGCTTGAGTCAACTTAACACATTTGATGATGAGGCGGTACCTTTTGATGCTAAGACATGACATTTTGATGATGCATTGCACCTTTTGGGGAGATACATCACTTTTGGATAATTTACACCTCATTTTGGAGATGCCATCACCTTTATGAGGCATCTACACTCACACATGTGGATTTTATGAGTATGATTTCATGTCTTAGCATTGTAATTGGATTTTAGAGGCATTTTTGGCGGTCAACATTAGACCTATCCACCTTGTATCATTGATTTGTTATGTTTTAGGGGATTTTAGAGGATATTAGCTCAATGAGGGGTAAATATAATGTTTTTTTTATAAAAATAGAGGAAGCACTCAAATGATTTGTATCATTTCTACTTGTGGAGGATTAATACTACGTATCTATTATATTTTTGTTTTATCTATGGACGAATGACTTATGAAAATTCTTGGAGGGATGATTTATGGACTATTTCACAAGTTTGATCAATGATCAATGTTTATGTTTTCATGGATGAGCATTGATTTACCTAGTAAGTGTTGTTTCTAAACCTTTGTCAATTTGTTTATTGAATGTATGAAGAGTGAATGTGCTTATCAAGTGGTGAAAGCGCATTTCCCCCTTGTATTTTTCTTAAATAGATACTATATTACAAATACTTGGAAGGATTCTACTCGAGAACCTTCCATTGATATTTTAGTTAAATATGTTTAAGGGACTTATGAAGAATTTCTAGGGTTAGTAGTGGGAAACCATGGTTATCATGTTATAGGATAATGTACTAAGGTTAGTAGTGGACAACTTTAGGGTTTATCCAAGATCCATGCTTCACCTTTTTCATAAGAGTCCATAGTCTAACTCCATAAGCCCCCCCCACTAAGAAAAAAATAGAGGAAGTTGTATTAACTCCCATTAGTCAATATGTATATCAAAATATACCTTTTCTTTTGTTGTATTAGGGTTAGATTAGGGCTTGTAGCAATTCAACTTCAGTTTTAAGCCATAATTAGGCTAGACATCTACCATTTAATTAGAATTTTATACTCAAACATATATCTTGTTGTAATTGAATTTTCATCCCTCTATGGATTGACATCTTACATCTTGTATTGTTAGGGATTTTATGTTCCCTTTATATTTCAGAAAAATAATTGTTTATAAAACCTTAGTTTAACTTTCATTTTTATCCCTAGTTTTATTACATGTTTACTTGTTTAAAGGGTTGGTTTCTTCTATTTTTTTTTAAACTTGAGATATAGCTAAAGATTCTCATATTTCACAAAGTTTTTTCACAACCATATATTTTTCTTTTTTTATTATTGTTTTGGGTAACCTCTTGGCCTATTGTATCTTGTTAAATATCACTAATTGTCTTGGAGTTCTGCAAGGTATATAATTAAACTACGTTATCCATAAATAAAATTCATACCATAACTAGGATTCAACTCTTGATTCTTCAATATAAAAAAATCTATAGAATTTAGAACGAATGTGTGGTTCTTCCATTTGGTCCACGCCTATGCTTAAATACGATAATAATTTACAAATTGATGTCTTATTCTAAACATTCGTTTTGAATTACATCGAGTATATCACCTCAACAAGTCACAAAATATCAATTAACTAAGCAATAAGTACCGTAACCAGGATAGTAATAAAGCTGAAGGATGGTGATATTCAATTTGGTAGCTTGCGCAACATCCACGCCAACACCTGGATAAGTTATGGCTTGTAACATCAACATCAGTTATAAAGTCATAATCCTTAATTATACACTTCTGCGCTTATTCTCAAACCTTCTATCTTCCTTCACATTTCATCAGAAATGCAATGTCTCAGAGATATAGACTTGCTTGGGTAAAAGTGTATTATTAACTAACACCTGTGTAATTAGTACTTTAAGTGGGAATTCCTTGTAGATTAGTGGAATGACTAAGGTCGTATTTAGTTGGGAATTCCTTGTAGATTAGTGGAATGACTAAGGTCGTATTTAGTTAGTAATTATTCCACTTTTTATCACCTATTAATATAAAAGTTAATCAATCCGGAATTTGAATTTGATTTGTATCAAATGATTCACATCCTTGCAATTTATACAATTTATAGGTATTATGAGTGTGAAAACAAAAGAAGTTACTAATAAAAATGATCGAAATTATAAGATCAAATATAAAAGAAATGACAGTATAGGGATTAAAGCACTATAAATTGAAATGTTATAGGACGTTGATTTTTAGTTACAATTTATACAAATTATAGATATTATGAGTTTGAAAACAAAAGAAGTTACTAATAAAAATGATTGCAATTATAAGATCAAATATAAAAGAAATGATAGTATAGGGATTAAAGCAGTGTAAATTAAAATATAAAAGAAATGATAGTATAGGGATTAAAGCAGTGTAAATTAAAATGTTATAGGAGGTTGATTTTTAGTTATCAATATCAATGTAGATTAGTATTGTTAAATCTAGCTATAAAATTTAGGAACATGAACATGTTCATTGCAAGAGTATTGAGGTGAATCATTTCATAATGTATTTGATATATTTATTTAAATTATTTAGAAGGGTAAATTTAGAGACTTAAATTTTTATTATATAGATATTAAGACAAGAAATTTTATCATAATGATATATATCATAGATTTCTATTCATTATTCATTTAGTATATTTGTTACTTATGCTATCGATATAATAAGGAATTGTGGAAGTTTTTCATGGTTAAAAAGTTCGATATATTTTTTAAGCCTTTAAATTCGTGTGTTTCTTCAACTAGATTCCTTTAGGAATCTGAGTGAGTTATTTAAATTTTTTTAAATAAATTGACCTTTTGATATGGCGTAAGAGTGGTACTAAATTCTTGTAATGATAAACAATGTTGAAATAGTTGTGTTCCTATAAAAAAAAAAAAAAAAATTAATTTACCTATGTTTTCACTTAATGTTATACTTTTGTAGTACTGATCCTTATTGTCATATGAAGAGGGTTATTACATATGGTATCAGAGTCAGTTCCAGTTTGCAACATCAGATACATTACGACTTCCAATGCACTATTTAAATAAAATGTATCGCTAATATAATTTAAATTTGTTTTATGGAAAGTATCATTGTTATAGGATGGAGAATGAGTAGACGTCGGGGTGTGTGAGGAAGATGTATGCCTCCTCTAATCACATCTACACCTGAGGGATATGATCCATGGGGATAATATAAAACTACTGAGCATGAGCAAGTTCCAGTGGCTAATGTTATGGGAATGATGAGGTATTTTCTAACATTGATCGCGATGAGGGAAGGGAGTCTGTGCACAATGAGGGTTTTCAGTGCCCTCCTATAGTTAGTGGTAGTGTTCATATAGAACTCGAGAAGGTAAAATTTGTCGATTTCTTCGGTTCCATCGATGGTTTAGCCTCCAAAACTTGGTTGGAGAATATGGCAATGTGTTTTGCATTATGTGATTATAGATCCAACATGAAGTTTTGAATGGTGGTCTTCCAACTGAAGGGGAGTGTGCTTCTCTGGTGGAAGACACTCTTACCATAACTGAATGTGGTCGTTGAAGATGTGTCATGGAAATTGTTTGAGGAGCGATTCAGAGAGAGGTACATATATGAGGATTTTATTGAGCACCAACTCAATGAATTCAATGCTTTACAACAGGGAATTTGTAGAGTACCTGAGTATGAGGCTATATCTATGGAGTTGCTGAGATATGCTCTGCATCTGAACATTGACAAATTAAATGTGAATAAGTTTGTGTTCGATCTCAACTACAACATTCGTGTTAAGGTGAGGATTATGATGCCTCATACTTTGCATTATGTAGTACCCAAATATTTTATCATTGAAGAAGAGTAGAACAATGGTGGTCAGGGTATGACTCCTTCTAGGTAGATAGGACACACACCACATAGAATATCGTCGCATCAGACACCCTTTAGACAGACTTGTGGGAACCATGATACACCAAGAGGACCTATATTTTCTACACCACATCGACCGAATAGAATTTAGAGGACTTCGTAGAGAGCACCATCGTAGCAACAACCATGTTTTCCTCAACAACAAAAACAATATAGATATGTTATGAAGAATAGATCGAGGCCACAAAACCCTAGACCAACAGATTATTCCTTTGGAACTAGGAGCATAGACCCTAAGAATGGATGTTGGACTTGTGGAGATCCCCACTATCAAAGAGATTGTACTATTGAGAAGGAAATAGTTGATGGATCAATGAGACAGTCAATAGTGGGAGATTTGGGAAAGGCCCATAGGATTCATGTAGTGGTGAATAACTGTCAGGCCAAGCATCAGTCTAGAATAATCGAGAATTTGGGTATGAAAACAGATCAACAGTTTAGTGTTTTGATAGATACGGGAGCTACTAAGAGTTTTATATATAGTGATGAGCTTAAAATAATTAAGGTGAAGGAAGTAGAACAATACGAGTTTAGATATGTATAATTTGCTTCTAGTGCCAAGAAAAACATTGGAGGAAAGGTTAAGGATAGTAGCATTAACTTGGATGATTTCACCGCAAATATAACCCTTTATGTCACAACCTTGGGATTCTACAACATTGTGTTTGGAATGTATTGGTGAGAATCACACGATGCCATATTTAACTACAATATGAAGAGATTAAGATTAATTGATGATTTGGGACAGAGTAGAATAATTGTAGGGAAAAACCGAAGAGTATCGTTAACATTTATTACTTCCTTACAACTGAAGAGACACATGCGCAAGGGATGTAATTTGTATTCCATATTATCGGTTAATGAAAAAGGTGGTATGAAAAGATTGGAAAAATTCCCAATAGTATTGGAGTTTGCCGATTTTTTTCCCGAAGAACTACTGTGTTTACCACCAAATAAAGAATTGGAATTTACTATAGATATTAAACCCATAACATAACCAATTGCTAGAACTCCATATTAGATGTCGACACCTAAATTGCAAGATTTAAATATGCAATTGAAGGATTTGTTGGATTTGGGACTTATACATCCATGTGTATCACTGTGGGGTGCACTAGTAATTTTTGTAAGAAAAAAGGATGGATCGTGGAGGATTTGCATTGACTATAGTCAATTAAGCAAAGCCACGATAAAAAATCAATACTCATTACCAAGAATTGATGACTTATTTGATCAAATGAAGGGAGAAACCATATTTTCAAAGATTGATTTGAGGTATGGATATCACCGGTTTCAAATCAAAGAGAAAGATATTCCTAAAATAACGTTTAAGAAGATATTCCGACATTACAAATTTATTGTATTACCTGGTGGATTGACAAATGTCCTTGGTATATTCATGAATTTAATGAATGGGGTGTTCCGAGAGTACTTGGAAAAAATCGTACATGTATTTATTGATGATATATTAATTTACTCTCAGACAAAAAAGGAACACGAAGAACATACGAAATCAATTTTACAGTGTTTAACAAAAAATAAGTTGTACAAAAAGTTGTCGAAGTGTTCTTTCTATCAAACTAAGATTCACTATTTGGGACATATTGTTTCTGGAGAATGTATCCTTGTGGATCCAATGAAGGTAGAGGCTATTATGGAATGGCCAACACCGACGAATGTACAATAGGTATAAAGTTTTATGGGATTAGTAGGTTACTATCGATGTTTCGTTGAAGGTTTTAAAAAAATACAAAATCCAATTACGAAACTGCAAAAGAATAATAGGAAATTTGCATGGTCATACAAATACGTTGTGTCATTTCAGAATTTTAAATAATTACTAGCAACAACACCCATATTGAAAGTTCTGGATATGGAAAAGGAATTCTTGGTATGCATTGATGCATCCAAGGAAGGATTGGGTGGATTAATAGGGAAAGAAGGTCGATCTATCTCATATATTTCAAGGAATCTAAGAAGGCATGAAGAGGATTACACAACCCATAGTTTGGAATTACTAGAAATTTTTTATGCCTTTTGAGTTTGGAGACATTACCTTATTGGAGGAAAATTCAATTTAAAAACTGATCATTATGGATTACAACACATTTTTACTCAGAGTGACATGAATGTGCGACAAAGACAATGGCCATTAAATTTAAGTGAGTATGATTTTGAGATCACTATATTAAATGAACCGTTAACATAGTAGAATATGCATTGAGTCGGAGACCTCACATTTTCTCAGTAGTACCCCTAAAGACAAATCTTCAAGAAAATATTTTGGCATTAAAAATTGATGATGAATAGTACAAGGAAGTAAAGGACACCATCGAACATGATACCATGATGGTATTGAGATATGAGGGCTATTATTTGTACAATGACGAGCTACTAAGATATAATGGAATAATTTATGTACCACCAAATGAGAAATTGAGAAATTTAATTTTGAACGAAGCTCATCAAGTGGTGTATATGGCTCATCCTGGAGTCACAAAAATGAAGGCATATCTTAAACACTTATTATTTTGGAAAGGATTGAAAACTGATATAGTTAAATATATGGCGAGATGTCTAGAATGTCAGCAAGTGAAGGATTAACATAGGCATCCAAAATGACTATTACAACCACATGCAATTGCTGAATCAAAATGGGAAGTCATAACGATGGATTTTATTGTTGGATTGTGTTTGAAGGAAAGGAGACATGATTCATTTTTTGTAGTTGTTGATGCTCTTATGAAAAGTATGCATTTTATCCTAGTTCATATGATGTATCAAGGAATGGACATAGCTAGAATTTGTGTTAACGAAGTTGTAATATTGCATGGTGTGTCGAGGAAACTAATATTCGAAAGAGGATTGGTATTTAATGGATTTTTTGAGATAGTTTCCAAGAGGATTTGGGAACACAATTAAAGTTTAGTACAACATATCACCCCGAGATAGATGGAAAAACCAAAATAATGAATCAAATTCTAGAGGATATGCTTCGAATGTATGTGATGGATCAACATAAACGTTTGGAATAATTTTTACCATTGGTAGAATTCACAAACAACAATGGTTATCAGAGTTCAATAAAGATGGCACGTTTTGAGTTTCTCTACGGATGACCATGTAAGACACCTTTGAGTTAGGATCAACTAGAGAATAGGGTCCTGGTAGGACCGGAAGTGATTCAGGAAATGGAAGATCAGATGCAATTTCTAATATCCCCCGGTAGAGCCCCAATTGTAATTATGGATTGTAAATATATTGGATAGGTTTGTGAGCCGATTTATAATAATCTAGGAGGCTTATGTGATGATTAGGCCAAAGAGCCTAGGATGCTAAGGCCAAGAGCCTGTTTTGTATATGTAATTATGCAAAATCATTAATAAAATATAAACATCGTTGCATGTAGACCGAGCACAAAGAAAGAGTTATGGGGGACTAACCTTCCACGAGGTTGGGTAAGGGAGGAGGCTAAGTGTTTGGGCCTAGGGGATAAGCTAGGGGGCTTACCTATAAAGGGAATAATAATTTATTATTATTTCCTAAAAGGCTAAGGTGGACAATTGACCAAGTGTTGTCCTAAGTTCTTGGAAAAGGAATGTATGCTAAGTGGAGTGCATGCGACTACAAAAAGATAGGTGTCAACCTGGGTGCATGCAGTTATATCTGGGAAAGATAGAACTGTTGGGAGGCTGTCCATTCTTCCATCCATAGTTGGAACCCGAAACCTCCATGATCGACCTCTGCATTACTTCCTGGTCAAATACCTTGAAACCCGTGGGAAAACCGACGGATTGATCCATGTCTCCGGGGAAGTCTGAGTATCCCGTATTTGTCTGAGTCATGTGATGTCATAATGGTGGGTTGTTGTGGCCACGTAGTTCCTGGATTGCGTGTGTGTTGTTGACTTTTGTTTTCCTGAGTTGTATTGACTAGTGGTTGTTTTCCTCACCTGGCATGAATTGAGTTGAAACTGGTTGAAGAAGCGGGTTTTCAGGCCCGTGGTTGAAGAGGCAGGTTTTCAGGCATGTGAGCAACTCTCTCCAGGTGGAGAGAGTTTGTTGGGAAGTGGTTTTCTCCTAGAGAGAGTCCAACACTAGCTACGGAGCTCTGATAATTCTTGATCCAGCCTGTTGCCGAGACCCTGAGAGGGAGGTGAAGCAACTGATGGACTATGTGATAGTGAAGGTGTATACTCTCAGGTGGAACATGCATGTGGGGAATGAGAGTCCATGAGTAGTGGGCGTAAGAAGGCTCCTGGAGAGAATCCTTCCAGTTGCACTATGTAGTTTTCTATAACCTCAACCTAGTTGGGTGGAGCTTAGTCCCAGCTTGGGGGTGACCCATTGTTGAGTGTGATGAGAAGCGTGGTCTATGACTGGGAGGTTCATGGAATGTCTGCACGTAGTTGGTGGTCTTCTAATAAAAGATAAGTATCGCTTTTATGTTCATTTACATGCTTTGTAATGATACATATGTTGTAATTGATGAGTATTTGTTGTGTATCTTGTATATGCTTCATGTGTAGGCTTATTGTTATTTCCACATTATTATTTTATATATATGTAGAATAGTCATTCTATGTTTATATGAATGTGTATTTTTTTACGCAAGTATATCTGTGTGGAATAGCCTAGTAGTTTAAGGTTGGAGTTGTCATAGGTCAGAGCAGTAAAAGACAACTTTAAGGTTGTGTTGGTAGCATTACTCGACCCGTGATGGCTAGGGATGTTACAATATGGTATCACATATTTAAAGGCTAAGTTAAGTTAGTGTTGGTAGGGTTTCCCGGCCTGGTGGAGGGATAGGGATGTTACAATATGGTATCATAGATTTAAAGGATAAGTTAAGGTTGTGTTGATAGCGTTTCATGTCCCGGTGGAGGCTTGGGGATGTTACAATATGGTAGCAGAGCATGGTTTCGACACCGAGCCTCGATGGGCCATGTTAGTGGTTAAGGAGAGAAAGATTTTAGAGCTTCTGGTTGAAACACTGGGCTGGTATGGTCTGGGTATTTTGGTCAATGTCTCATTGTTGAGATAAAATTTTGACTGTTAAGTTGAAAATCTCAAGAGGAATGGCGTTGCAGAATCTATGTAGGAGTTAGAACATCACAGATCCTTTGTAAGGGTTCGAAGGATCGTGAGTGTCCTCTTCGAATTCGGCAGCGATCTCCACTATGGGATAAAGAGATATCCCCGATCGTTGGAATGGAGGGCAAGTGAACAAGGGTCATTCTATGAAAGCGAAGAAAAGGTTAAGTCACAACTGTTAGATTGTTTGGAAAGAGATCGATGACCAGGAGGCATTGCAGGGAACCAAGTTACATGGGAGTTAATTCCCCAAGGCGGTCCCATAATCCAAACCACGGTTTCACTAAGGGGTTACATGTCAGCGTCAGAATAATTGCGAGGAGAAAGGCGGGTTACTCCAAACCATCGGTGTGTGCCCCCACAAATTGAAATGGATTAAGTGATGTGACATGTTATTGCTTGAACATCGAAACTTCTAAGAGCCGAAGTAGATCCAGACCGTTGATCGAAGTGGACACACGAAAGGAGGTCCTGCACTTCGATGGATAACCACTTTGGAAGAAAGACAGATACAAAAAGCCAAAACTCCCGAAGCCCCAAAGCCTAGAGTTCATCTGGACCGTCCATAAAAAAGGACACATGGCGCCATATCTCTCACTTCAGAAACTTAGTACTCTAGAAGGTTTTGCAGAGTGAAGTACTAGGACAAGAATTACCCAAAGTTATGAAGTAATCGAGGACCATTGATCTCAAATCAACAAGGACAATTGATCTTTGCAACGGTATCTCTCGAAGTCTAGGGTTAATACAGACTGTCTGATAAGGGAGACGCGTGTCGGTAGATTGGTCAGTTCGATAATTCGGAGTTTGGGAGAATTGGAAGTGTGTTAGTGTTGAAACTCCTGAAGTTCGAAGTTTTGAAGCCCAAAGGGCTGAAGTGGTGGGGCACGATGATGTCACCTAGAGGTGATGTGGACACCGAAATTCTGAGGTGATGTGGCTTGTTGACGTCACCTAGGATGATGTGGACACATGGGATGTGTGCCACGTGTCAGTATGTTTTGGGCATATGGAGTATTGAAATGTCGATTAGAATGTGACACTTGTCAACCGCCCGATTAGGCCACATGTCCGCTTCTATTATTTCACCACATGGTCACAGATCGTGTAGTCCAGAGACTGTGCACTCCATAGGAGAAAGATGTGACAGTTTTCATTGGGTCGATAACTCCCGAAGGTCAGAGTACATATTGATAGTTGATCCTAGAATACACGCAATAGTAGATCTCGCAGTGGTTTGGAGGATCAGTGCTCCGAGAGAAAGTGAAGGTGTAGAGTTTGAAACTCCCAAAGCTCAAAGAGCCAAAGTGATTCATAGTCGTTGATCTACTTCGGGAGATTTCCCAACCAATGATCAAGTATAGTGTAAGGATAGTGTAAGTGGAGGTGTTAACTGACAACAAGTGGTCATGACCGCTTTATGACTCATTCGGTTGATAATCACTTCGGATGAATTGCTACTCCAGAATTCAGAAGCCATGAATAGATGAAGTTCCGAAGTAAATTAGAACCTTCCAACTCATCATGACATTAAGATGAGACGGTTGATTTTGATAAGTGATCAATCACGTCTTAGCTTAGCGCCTGGTCACCACTTGTGGTCATATGGAATAAAGAAACAAAGGGAAAAGAAGAGGCAATGCTCAAATCAATAAGCCTGTGGTTTTGTGCATATGGTCATATATAAATGGTTTGAAGGAAGTGCATCATAAATATTTATTTCGACAGAGAGTTAACACTAGAATAATACAAAGAATTGATAAAGAATCAAAATATGATATGTTTGTGAACTGAGAACAGAATAGAAGCATGAGTACGATATAATGAGTCGATCCATGTCTGTGATCAACTCATGAAGACAAAAGAACCGACACACAGTCATGATTAAGAACAGTTAATTCATACAAAAAGGAAAAATGATATTAATTAAATAATAATATTATCACTTACATGAAAAGGTACCTGTAAATTTAATTGACAATTTTTGTATGATATGTATAGTTCTAACAAGATGGTTTATTGCAGGCTTATTAGGATTAGAGGTATAACTAGATCAATTCAAGAATAGGATAAGATGTTAGGATCATGGAGGCATGACTTTTCTTACAAAAGTTGGATGAGGTACTACAAAAGAAAGAATCCCCACATGGGACATGAAGCTAGCAGGTGAATAATGTCATTAATGGGCATAGAAAGGAAAAGTAAGGCTCCATAGCCTTGAAGGTAGAGATGTGTAGATAGTTGCAAGATTGATGTGGAAGGAAACAAATATCTTAAGAGGTGGTGTGTGAATCATCTCTATGTGTCAAGCATCAAAGTTACAGGGAAGGATTTGTTAGATATGACTTATCTATTGTCTAAAATTTTAAATCAAAGTTCACAGTGAAAGAAAGATGCCAATGCTAAGGAATTGGAATTCTCTCTCACTTCAAAAGTGGCACTGAATGAAAATGGATTTCCATTGGGGAATCGTACTAAGTGGGAAAGAATGGCCAGGTGGAACGTGGATGGAAAAGTGTTCAGACCCAGGGAACCATAGTGCATATGAGAAGAATGGGAGAACATAAGGGAACCATAGTGCATATGAGAAGAATGGGAGAACACAAGGCATCAAGGATATAAAAGAATTCAAGGACAACCAACTACAAGAGAAATAGATAAATAAATAAGTGAATTGAAACAGAAATGCACTAGGGTGCATGAAGCATACAATGAAGTTAAATTGCATATGCATTAGTAGGCATGCTGACTGTAAATGCTTGGTGCATATGAGTGTGTAATTTTGCATATGTACATGCTTGGATATGCATATAACATGTTGGTGAACTTAGAATAGTTTGTTATTATGAAATATTGTTTGAGTATGACTAAAGGATGGATTATGTATCCAGGAAAAATGATATAACAGGGTTAAATATGTGGATGTTGTTGTTTCTTATAATTTCCATTGAGGTGGAGACCCATGAGGATGGCAGGAATGGTGATAAAAATGATGAAGGGGGAAGTCTGTGAGCTTCTAAAAATATCAGTTGGTCAGACAACAAAAAATAGGTTGGTAACAACCAGGTAGGTATGCATTTATTTTTTGTTGATGCATACATGTTGAAGGGGATGGAGGTAAGGATTCCCTCAGTTAATTTTCAGTATTTAAATTGATATGTAATGGTCGAAGGCCTGGAGTCTGTAATTGTTGTTGATTCTATAATGCACTTAGATAAAATTTCAGTTGCATATTATTTTATGATAGGTTATGGGATCATAACCAGGTTAATTCAGGAGACATACTCCTTATATAACAATGAATGCCAATAAGCTAGTCATGTATGAGACTAGGACATGGTTGGATATGGCAAGGTATGGATATGGAAAGGTTATGAGCCACACAGGTACGAAAAGCTTCCTACCTTTAAATAAAACTTGGACTACAACCTTTTTGCTAACACTAATGAACACCACATAATTATATTCTCGGTGTAGTGTTTGAGTCGAAAAGGAATCCATCCAATTAATTGGGAAGACAATAGGAAGTGTGTGGAGAATGTGTCAACACATTGGCCATAATTCCAACTTATGGATGGTGAGGTACATGATATAGATTAAGAGCATTATGTAATTCAATGCAAGGTGCACTGAATAAGTATGCATTGAGAATTGCACTCATGCATAGTAAGTGATAGAATTGTATATTAAAAGAAATAGTTGAATGAGTTTTGTAAGTACATGAGTATATATTATTGCATGGAAATAATTGTTACTAGCAACTAAAATGTTGTGAACTCATGAAGATGAGGACATTTCAGGAGTTTCTAGACATTGCAACAGGAAATTTGCAAGTCAAGTAGTTACATGAGAATTGACTAGAGGAAATTTTCTTGTTCAGAAAAAGAAGTAATGAACTTACAGATATTACTGCGAACATGCATATGCATAGAATGATGAGTCGTTCTAGTTTATTAAATTGTTGGGTGATTGTGATTGAATTGCTAGGTGAAGGAAATTCTAAGATCACTGCATACGATTTTGTACATGTTGCAATTAAATTATGATGTACAACAAATACTGACAATTTGTTGGTTGTGTGCAAGATGAAGCATTACAGGAAAAATGGTATGCAGTTTGGTGCATGTGGAAAACCAGAAGGATGGATGCATTCATAATATGGAAACAACCAAGATGAATTATGAAATAGAATTTCATGTTTTGGGGAAAAGATGAATTCCCTTTGAACTAAGTTTGAGTTTCTAAATAAATTATTTTATGTTTTCTCATGATAAGTGCATGTGGGTGATACAGATGAGATGATGTTGATTAAAGTTGGAATGTTGAATACAAAGAGTATCTCAGGGAAGATGTTGATTGGAGAAAAAATATCTTACCCTGTGGATCCCTAGTGGATCTGAGTGTGTGTACACTTCTCCTTGGGTTTCCTTGGAGAAGGCTGGAGCCCTGGAGGGAGACGTGTGGGGATAATTTTTCCAGTATGAGGCCTGGAGGGTATCTGGAGGCCTTTGAAGGAAGTTGGAACTCCAAGAGCCACAGTGCTCTGAGACTTCCTGAGCCAGCCTATTGTTGAAGCCCAAGGAAAGGGAGGTGTAGCAGCCGATGGACTCTGTGACAGTGAAGGTGTACCCTCCTGGGGTGGAACAGGCATGTGGGGGAATGAGAGACTGTTGGTTGGAGTGTTGCTGAGGTTTGGTACCCTTGTCTAGACCATGTGGATATGAATTGTGGACCATGGCTATCTGAGGAAGCCATTGCCTTGATGGATTCATAGCCCTGCTCAGGGATGGAAGGTCTTCTCAATCAAAAGATAAGTATCAATTCTCTGTTCATTGCATGTTGTGTATCTTGTATAAAGGTTATAATGTTATTAGAATTGCCTATACATACATACATACATACATACATACATACATACATACATACATAG
>ML776731.1:363028-374055 GCA_009831015.1 Picea engelmannii
GTTGCTTCCAAATGAATAGGTGTAGGAGGAGAGTGTTTATGTTTGTGGATCCATAGCCCTACTAAGAGTTTATCAATAGTGAGATATAAGGTTGGGTGCAATGTCGTGGATCTACTACCAGTCATTGCTTTCAATGAGGTTTAATTGAAGCATGTAACATAGAGCAATGAGCTAAATGCTTTCCTGAAGCAACCCTATGGAATAGAGAAATTGATTTTCACCTGCAGAATGAACACCAGAATTGGTGCTTGAAAGTAGAGCACCATGTGGATAATGGGCTTCCAATAGCTAAATCTTGGAGCTTTTTGAATAATTTTTTAATTATATATGTATAAACAAGTTCCACTGGGGATAGTGCAAAAATAAGGGGAGGGTATTCTAATATCCCCTAGTAGAGCCCCAATTGTAATTATGAATTGTAAACATATTGGATAGGTTGGTGAGCCGAGTTATAATAATATAGGAGGTTTATGTGATGATTAGGCTAGAGAGCCTAGGATTCCTAGGCCATGAACCTATTTTGTATATGTAATTATGCAAAATCATTAATAAAATATAGACATCATTGTGTGTAGACCAACCACGAAGAAAGAGTGATGGGGGACTAAGCTTCCACAAGGCTGGGTAAGGGAGGAGGCTAAGTGTTTGGGCCTAAGGGATAAGCTAGGGGGATTACCTATAAAGGGGATACTAATTTATTATTATTTCCTAAAAGGCTAAGGTGGAGAATTGACCAAGTGTTGTCCTAAGTTCTTGGAAAAGGAACGTATGCTAAGTGGAGTGCATACGACTATAGGAAGACAAGTGTCAACCTGGGCGCATGCAGTTATAGTTGGGAAAAATAACACTATTGGGAGGATCTCCATTCTTTTATCCAAAGTCAAAAACCGAAACCTGCATGATCGACCTCTGCATTGTTTTATGGTCATCTACCCTAAAACCCATGGGAAAACTGATAGACTGATCCCTTTCTCTGAGGAAGTCTGAGTATCCCATATTTTTCTGAGCCATGTGATTTTGTAACAGTGGGCTATTGTGGCCACACAGTTCCTGGTCTGAGTGTGGCTTGTTGCCTTCTGTTTTTCTGAGTTGTATTAACTAGTGCCTGTTGTCTTCACCTGGCAGGAATTGAGTTGAAACTGGTTGAAGAAGCAGGTTGTCAGGACCATGGTTGAAGAGGCAGGTTGCCAGGCCTATGAGAAGCTCTCTCCAAGTGAGAGAGTTTGTTGGGAAGTGCTTTTCTCCTAGAGAGAGTCTAGTACCAGCTACGAAGCTCTGATCATTCTTGATCTGGCCTGTTGTGGAGACCTTGAGAGGGAGTTGAAGTAGCCAATGGAATGTGTGATAGTGAAGGTGTATAGTTCTGAGTGGAACAAACATGTGGGGAATGAGATTCGATAAGTAGTGGGCATAAGAAGTCTGCTGGAGGGAATTCTTCCAGTTACATTGTGCAGTTTCCTGTAACCTCAACCTAGTCTAGGATTCCCTTTCCCTAGGTGGAGATTACTCCCAGCTCGGGGGTGACCCACTGTTGAGCATCATGAGAAGCATGGTCTATGGCTGGGAGGTTCATGGAAGGTCTGGACGCAGTTGGTGGTCTTTTAATAAAAGATCAGTATCGTTTTTATGTTCATTTACATGTTGTGTAATGGTACATATGTTGTAATTGATGAGTATTACATGTGTATGTTGTATATGTTGCATGTGTAGGATTACTGCCATTTTCACATTATTATGTTATATCTGTGTAGAATAGTCATTCTATGTTTATATGGATGTCTATGTTTTTCTGCAAGTATCTTTGTGTGGCATAGCCCAATAGTTTAAGGCTGGAGTTGTCACAGATCAGAGTAGTAAACAACAACCTTAAGGTTGTGTTGGTAGCATTACCCGACCCATGATGGTTGGGGATGTTACAATATGGTATCAGAGCTTTAATGTCTAAGTTAAGGCTGTGTTGGTAGCGTTTCCCGACCTGGTGGACAATTGGGGATGTTACAATATGGTATTATAGATTTAAAGTCTAAGTTAAGGTTGTGTTGGTAGTGTTACCTGAGTTGGTGGACGGTTGTGGATGTTACACAATCCATAAGGAAAATAATTAAACAAGCGCAAGATCGACAAAAGAGTTATGTGAATGTGCATCCTATAGATTTCCATTATGAGGTTGGTGATAAAATATTTTTGTGAGTGAAGCCGCATAAGAGTTTGATTAAGTTTGGAAAGGGTGAAACACTCTCTCCAAGTTTTGTGGGACCTTTCAAAGTTGTACAAAGGAAAGGACTTGTGTCTTACTAACTAGCCTTACCTAATTCTTTGAGGTGTATGCATGATATGTTTCATGTTTCAGTTTTACGTCATTATATTTCAGATTTGTCACATGTTATTGAATTGAGTTCATTGCATGTATCAAATGATGGCTTTCTCATAGCAGAGTCAATCCTCATACTAGACCATCCCACTCGATAGCTATGACGTCAAATAGTCAATCAGGTCAAGATTCAATGGGATATTTATAGTCCACATTCTTCCACTTGGGAGGATGCATATGAGATGCATTGGTAGTTTCCTTATTTATTTTGATATTTTTATATATAGATTACTAGAAACTCTATTTATTGTTTTTATTGTTAGATTGTACAAACTTCAGGATGAAGTTAAAACAAGAGGGGGTGTATGTAACATCCAATTCCACTAATCACATTTTCATAACACTGTTTATTCTTTGAGGACGCTTGCGTGCAAGTGATCTGGTTAAACATGCCATATTATGATTATATGTTTGTTTTATGAGTTTATGCTATGGTTCAGTATTGAAATTGATATGTTATTAATATTGATGTATAGCATTGACAAGTATTATTATGAGGTTCCTTGAGTGTGCAGGGAATGTGACATGATGACGATGTTGATGACATTGACAAACTTCCTTGAACTCCAAATTTATTCAAGGAGTGGACTATTGAATTTGATTATGAGTATTTGATTTATTATGCATGTGTTAAATGATGATTTAAGTTATGGATTTCATTTATATGAGTTATTGATGTTATCATTGTGAGTGGATGAAGACATGGTGATGCTTGTTAATCTGACTCACATATGGGGTAGAGTGGTCATATACAGATATCCAATGGATGCAGGAGAGGTGTAGCAACGTCCATGTCACAACCTAGTATCACTCTCGTCGTGACCTAAACTGAAGTTCAATGACTACCTTGTTCTTGAGAGGTTCATGAAGTTTTGAGGGCATACTGAGACAGCCACTCACAAGGATTTCTAAGGGGTGTGCAATAAAGAATATTCTTTATTCCTTAGTAAGCCCTTAGTCTCATACAAGGTCAACAATTGGAGTATTGACTTCAAGCATTAGAAAACTTCCAAACTAAGCCAATGGAAAAAGGAACCCTTAGAGCAAAGAGGTGAGTCTTGAAGGGCACTTCGCATGAATAAATTATGAGTAAAAAAAATATAGAAGATCTTAGAAAATAAAATGAATACTTAGAATTTGTTAGAGTAGAGAATAAAACAATTAGTTATAACTGACAGAAAAGAGAAATGAATTTATATAATTTAATATTAAGTTTTGAAAGGAAACATAATAAAATCTAAGTTTAATTGTTATGCCTATTAAAATTCTAGAAATGTTAGAAATGGGCCTAAGGGAGAATAGACTAATTAAAATCTAGAGAGGGGAGAGTAAATTAAGATATGTGCACAATGTGTACATGAAATTAATAAAAAAATAATTTTGTAATTAAAATAAATATTTTCATGAGACAATGGGTAGGCAACATAGAGTTATAATCCTAAGTCAATCTAGACTCTAAATCTTAATTGAGAGAAGAGTATTAATCCAACTCCAACTGTAAAATAGTTAGGGAACACAATAGAAGAGAAATTAGGGAACAAAGGGACAACTAAGAGAAAATATAGGAACTAACTAAGTACTGTAAGGAAAAATGCATACATATTTAAATTAAAAATGTATTATACATGTGCAACTTGGGGAAAGTGTGACATGTGTTGGGGGTGAATAATATTTAATTTAATTACAAAAAATTATTTAAGTGTGCATGAGATTACAAGTGTGAAGGTGAATTTTCTTATAAAAAGAATTGTGAGGAAGGGGAAGAAACCTTATGGCTAGATGAATGAAATGTTGTTAAAAATTTTATTGACTAAGTTTACTTGTGTGAGCTGGGCTGCAAGCTTGTGCAAGAGGTGGAAGCATCTCCTTGTGAGGGAAAGCTTGAGCTAGTTTGATTTGAGTTTTTGTGTGTGGCCTCTTTTTTGAAGGATCTATGCAGGCCTATTTATGGACTAGATAATCATTCAATGAAATAGCATAACAATATACTAAATACTAAATGATTAAATCAAAATATCATAGAAAGAAGAAAGAATTTTAATTTCACAAAAAAGGTTGTGTTCACTGTGATCAACCTTGATCTTTATAACAATACATAGCCTCATAGAACAAACAATTAGTTTCTCCTGACTGAATGCTTACAACAATTGATTTTAGAAAACTACTCATGCATTTTGCATGCATTATTTAGTTAGACAATCTATATCTGAATACTAATAGACAGAAAAAAGAAAAATGCAAATGGATTGATGGATTGCATCATGTCAGATGATTGAAAATACTACATCAATTACCAACATACTCCCCCTTGATGTTGAGAGGGCTCACAATCTGATCTTGAAGTTTCAAAAACTGGACTTTAGCAACTCCCTTAGTGAAAATGTCTGCAAGTTGTTCTTGGTTATTTATATACATTAGTTCTACTTCCTTCTTTTGCACCAAATCTGTAATGAAATGATAATTTAAATCAAAATGTTTTGTCCTGCTATGATGGACTAGATTCTTGGCCAATTTGATGGCACTAGTGTTATCACAAAATATCACTGTAAGATGAATTTGCTTCTCTCCAATTTCTTCTAGAACGTTTCTAAGCCATAATGCTTGTGTACATGCTGAGGTGATTGCAACATATTTTGCTTTTGTGGATGAAAGTGAAACTATACTTTGCTTATTTGAGCTCCAAGTAATCAACCATGAACCAAAATAGAAACAATTGCCAGATGTAGACTTCCAGTCATCCAAACTACCCCCCCAATCAGAATCACTAAATCCAAAAAGATTAAACCTTTTAGAAGTGTATTAATGAATACCAAAATTTAGAGTTCCTCTCACATACCTCAAAATCCTCTTGGCTACCTTCATATGTATTTCAAATGGCTTTGTCATGTATCTTGAAACAAGAGAAACTGAATAATCAATATCAGGTCTTGTGTGGGTTAGAAACATCAAATTTCCAACAATACTTTTGTATGTTACCTCATCAACTATTTCAACACCATCATCTCTACACAACACAATTCCATGAGCAGTTGGAGTGGAGGTTGGTTTACTATCTACCATATCAAATTTATTCAACATATCTTTTGCATACTTTGTTTTACAAATGAAAATTTCATCCTCATTTTGATAAACCTCCATACCCAAAAAGTATTGCATGAGACCCAAATCATTCATCTCAAATTCATTCATCATAGAAATTTTGAATTCATCCTACATCTTAGAACTACTACCCATATATAATAAGTCATCAACATAATGACTTACAATAAGAATATCATTACCTTCTTGTTTGTAGTAAAGTGTAGGTTCACTTTTACTTCTATTGAAGCCACTCTCCTGAAAATATCCATCAATTCTAGCATACCATGTTCTTGGTGCTTGCTTGAGGCCATATAAAGCCTTCTTCAACTTGTATACTTGATGTTATTTTCCTTGCACTTAAAAACCTTGTGGTTGTTCCACAAACAATTCTTCTTCTAAGTACCCATTCAAAAAGGCACTTTTCACATCCATGTGATGAATGCTCCATTTCTTCTGAGCTGCTAATGAAATCATCATTCTAACAATCTCTTATCTTGCTACTGGTGAAAATTTTTCTTCATAATAAATTCCATACCTCTGTGTGAAGCCTTTAGCAACTATTCCTTCCTTGTGTCTTTCAACACTCCCATCACTATTTTACTTAGTCTTGTAGACCCATTTAGTACCAATCTTGTTCTTGTCATGTGGAAGTTCTGTAAGATCCCAAGTATTATTCCCGTGAATAGAATCTATCTCTTCTTTCATTTCTTGCAACCAAACCTCATTAGTACATGCATCTTTAAAACATTATGGTTCAAAATCATCCTTGTAAAGTAAAGCAAAATTTACTGTCTCACCTATTGGATTTTCTTCATGTGATGGACTTTTACTCCTTTGATAAATGTCACTTAATCTTCTTACCTTGCTTGCAGAATTTGCATTTGATGTTGGGATTGCACTTGGAATTGAAGAATTAGATGAGGGGATACTTGGTGGATTTGTAGTACTTGGAACTGAAATATTAGTGGGTTGTTCATTATCAATATCATCAATAATATCCTTATCCAAAACAGATCTAGACATATCATCATGGCATTTTTTATGACCATAAACTCCCCCTTCATAAAAAATTACATCTCTTGACACAACAATGCTATTAGTGAGGGGATTATACAACCTGTAAGACTTACTTTGTTCACTATATCCAACAAAAATGCATAACTCACTTTTTGGATATAACTTTTGTCTCTTTTGATCAACTACATGGACATAGGCTACACAACCAAAGACTCTAAAATGATTAACATTAGGATTTTTTTCATCCATGCTTCATATGGAGTCATCATATCCAATGCACTTATGGTGCATATATTGAGAATATATACAAATGTAGCAACTGCATCACCCCAAAATGAATTGCTTAATCCCTTGGTTTGTAACATACTTCTTGCCATTTCCACCACTGTACGATTTTCCCTCTCCGCTACTCCATTTTGTTGAGGTGTGTAAGCATTGGTGAGTTTTCTTTTGATTCCATTCATATCACAATAATTCTGAAAATCTTTGGAACAAAATTCTCTTCCACAATCAGTCCTTAAGCACTTGATTTTGCAACCTCTTTCATTTTCCACAGGGGCTTTAAACCTCTTGATTGTATCAAAGGATTCATCCTTAGTCTTCAAAAAATAAACCCAACACTTTCATGAGTAATCATCAATAAAAGTAATAAAATATGATGACTTACCCAAACTCTTTGTCTACATAGGACCACAAATGTCTAAGTGAACTAACTGAAGTGGATATTGGGCCCTCCATGCATTTCCTTTTGAAAATTTCTCTATTTCATTCTTTCCTTTAGCACATCCTTCACAAATATCCTTCTGTTCTTGAACCTTAGGCAAACCATAAACTAATTCTTTTGATGTTAGAAGCTTGAGACTATGAAAATTCAAATGTCCATACCTGAGATGCCACAACCAACTTTTTTCTTCATATGTCATATTGGAAAGATGGTTGTTATGTTCTCCAAACATCAATGGGAACATCCTATTCTTTGACATAGGCACAACTATAACCACCCTATTGCCTCTATTCTTATCATAAATTGTACATTGTTGATTTTCAAACACCAACTCATAATTTTTCTCACACAATTGGCCAACACTCAATAAATTATGCTTTAATTGTGGAGTGTAATAAATGTCTTTAACACTTTTCATACCTTCTTTAGTATGGAATTCCATGGCTCCTTTTACAACAACCTCCAATGCTTTGTCATAACCGAGCTTGATCTTGGATTTGAGAATCTCATCCATTGTAGAGAATAGCTTCTTATTTCCTGACATGTGGTTAGAACAACCTGAATCTAAATACCAAATATCTTTAGTGCCATTTTCATCTTTTTCATAAGATAAAAATAAATTATTTGAAGAGGCTTCATCACCTTCTTGACCATAATTAACACCTTTGTTATTATTTCCTTCTTTTAATCTACAATCCCTTTCAAAGTGACCATATCTTTTACAATAATAGCACTGGATATTTCTTTTATCAAATCTACCTCTGCCTCTTCCTCTTGAACCACCTCTTCCTCTTGGATAATTCTGATTTTGGATAATTTGCAATTTTGAAGAAAAATCTTTCTCTCCACTTTCTCCAAATGAATCTATCAATCTTTCTTCATGAGACATAAGAGATCCAACTAGGTGATCAAACTGAAGAGTAGACAAATCCTTTCTTTCTTCAATGATTATTGCAACATGGTTCCACCTTGGTGTTAGGGACCTCAACACCTTTTTAATCAAAACCTCTTTGTCCACAATTTCTCCAAGAGTAGCCATATTATTGACTACATCTTTTAATCTCACACAATAATCACTTACATTTTCAGCTTCTTGCATCTTCAAATTCTCAAATTCTCTTTTCAATGTCTATAGCTTGACAACTTTGACTTGATCACTACCTTGGTAAACTTCTTGTAGATTCTTCCAGGCATACGTTGTTGTCTTTTCACCTACAATTCTTGGAAACAAGATTTTATCAAGAGCAATTTGAATATGAAATAAATCTTGAGCATTCTTCCTTCTAGATTCCTTCTTAGCTACTCTATCATTTGCATTAAGAGTGGTCCAATATTTTTGCTCTGCATAACCCGTTTCTACAATCTCCCATAGATCTTTCCCTATCAAAAAGGTCATCATATTGATGCACCAATAATCATAATCACTTCCATTAAATTATGGAATGGGCAATGCATTAGAGTTTGACATGATTACCCTAAAACAACAACTATCTTTGATACCAAATGAAGGATCTATGCAGGCCTATCTATGGACTAGAAAATCATTCAATGAAATAGCATAACAATATACTAAATACTAAATGATTAAATCACAATATCATAGAAAGAAGAAAGAATTGTAATTGCACAAAAAAGGTTGCATTCACTGTGATCAACCTTGATCTTTATAACAATACATAGCCTCATAGAACAAACAGTTAGTTTCTCTTGATTGAACGCTTACAACAATTGATTTTAGAAAAATACTCATGCATTTTGCATGCATTATTTATTCATACAATCTATATATGAATACTAACAGACATAAAAAAGAAAATTGCAAATGGATTGATGGATTGAATCATGTCAGATGGTTGACAAGACTGCATCAATTACCAACATTTGTGGCTCTGGGTCTAAGGAGGAAGAAAAGTACCAATAACATTGGTTGGGAGGTACTAGTGAAGTCTTGAAATTGCCAGGCAAATGAGTGGATGTTGCACAAGATACCAAATTGAATATCATCAACCTTTCATTTTATTCCTATCCTCGTTGTGATAGTTATTTCACTTTATTACTATCCTTGTTACGGTACTTATTTTTTAGTTAGTTGATATATTGTGACTTGTAGAGATGATATATTGGATGTAATTTGAACCGACTGTTCAGAATAAGACATTAATTTGTAAATTATTATCGTATTTAATCGTAGGCGTTGACCAAATGGAATAACCGAACATTCCTTCTAAATTATATAGATTTCTTATATGCAAGAATCAAGAGTTGAATCCTGGTTCTGGTATGAATTTTATATATGGAAAAATGTTATTCTCCTGCAAATTGACAAGATATTGAAATATGGATGTAATTGATATTTATAACAACTTATCTAAGAAATTGATTAGCTCGCGAAGAGGAAATTATGAGTAATTCATTGTGTTTTGTTGTTGGGTTACTTTTATTAATAACCCTAAGTATTTAATCAATTGTCATGGTTTAAATAATTGTTTAATGCATATTAGTTTAAATAATTAATTAATTAATTGTCCTGGTTAAATATTTGTTGAATGTGAATTGGTTTAATTAACTAATTAATTAATTTAATGATTAAATGCTTCTTTAATAAAATCTAGTTTAATAAATTATTAATTAGTATTTTGTATCGAATGATGGAACCATTAAAGAGAAGGGGATAAGGTGGTTGGTATTGAATGGAGGGATAAGGTGGGTGAGTCTTAATGAAAGGGAGAAGGTGATGAATGAGAGAAGGGGGAAGGAGGATAAGAGGAGGAACAAACATTCAGGAGAGGACTTTTGTATTTTGGGGGAGAGAGCATCATTTTGATAGAGGAGAGGACTATATTGTTGGTTTGGGGATGGAGTAGCTTGTTGGAGGATGGTTTTGGTTTTTGCTTGAGGAACTTGTTGGATTTGGGTGGACTGAGACAAGGGACACCTATTGCTAGGATTTTTGGGCTCGGGGGCCAGGAATCCTTACAGAATCCTGGAGCTAGGGATCTAGAGAGGCTATGTTCCTAGCTGGATGGGAAATTAGTTGGTTTTGGGCAGAGCATCAGGCAGAGTTGGAGAACAATGTAGCATCAATTAGAGGTATGCATTTTCATTAATATGCTAAATTTGTGGTTTATTATCATGTTGTTGAATATGTTGAATATGTCATTTATTATCATGATGTTGAATATGTTGAATACGTCGTTTATTATGATGTTGCTCATAAATTTTAAGTATGCTTAATAATGAATGGTTAAAAGTTAGGATAGCATTTCTCTATTTTAACTTATGTTTTATAAGGCTCTGTTGGAAGAGACCTTACACATGGTATCAGAGCCCTGGTTTAAAATATGGAGCCAAGGGCCTACCTACCCATCCATCCTCTTGAATCTTGACTGAAAGTTATGTTTTGTGTGAATCAAACAACCCTGAAAACATCCCTAAAACCCTCTAAACCTTTAAAACTTGTTGATCTGTACAAGTGAAATCCTTGAAAGGAGTTATGTAAATAGAAAATATATAGGAATGTAAATATAAATCTGGGCCTGAGGGCCAAGCTCCAAGCTCCATCTCCACCTAACCTGCAAGCCAAGCACACAATTATTTTTATTTATATATACAGATCTATATACATATAAACAGTATGCACATTGAAAATCAAATGGTATAATATTATACAATTTGAAAGTGTTAAATCAATTTTAACACTTGCTTCAAATAAATCAATTTTAACACTTTCTTTTAACACATTGAATATATATATATATATATATATATATATATATATATATATATATATATATATATATATATATATATATATATATATATATATATATATAT
>ML776731.1:374653-392494 GCA_009831015.1 Picea engelmannii
ATGTTTGATTTATAAATTTATGTTTTAATTATAAACTTGTGTTTTAATTATAAATTAATGTGATTAATTAAAAGTGGTTAGTTAATTGAAATGATTAATTAAATTAGTGATTAATTAACTAGTGACTAATTAATTAGACTGATTAATTAAAGTAAGTAATTAAGTACATATTTAATGATTAACTATGTTCAAAATCACATTAAATAGTCTTAAACAAAAATTTTCAGGACTTTAACCATGACACGGGGATAATGGGGGCTTCATGCGCACTAGGAAGGTAAGTTAAAGGAATAGGCAAGTGTGGTGCGATGCTAGTGTAACTACCAGGTGAGGGAGTCAGTAATTTTCTTAGGAAAAGACATCGAGCTTAGAGGCTTCCGACCCTGACCTAGCCACTTCCCCTAGAGAGAGTAACATCTCTTTACAGACAAGTAAAAAAAAAAACTTACGCCTAACCCTATTTTCAAGTTTAAGTTGCACAAATGTGAATTTCCCTAGATGCTCCCTGACAAACTTTTGGTTGATGCAGATTCAATTATACAGGATGGTTAGGACTCGAGGAAATCGAGGCAAAGGGGCATCGTCGCAGGGACTGCCAACACTGCCACCACCATCACCTGAATTAGCTCTCATTCTGTGCTCTTTGGAGGCCATAAATGAGACTTTAAAGGGGTGTGAGCCAACAAGTATCGAAGTGGAGCCTCCACCATTTGGAGGCATCGAGGGATTCAAGGGGAGGACCTCCACCCGAGGACATCACTAGAGAACTACAGAAGATCAAACTTCTAGAGTTCATTGGGGGTCATGCTAGTGAATGTGCAGAAGCATGGTTGGAAGGGGTGACACGATGTTTCTCCTTAATGGACTATGCATCCACATCAAAGGTGAAAATAACAAATCTTTTAGTTAAGGGACAGTGCCTTCAACTGTTGGGGCAACCTGGAGAGGCAGTTTCACCTTACCCCAGACACCATCTCTTAGGAACTTGTTGAGAAGAGGTTTCGAAGGAAATATCTACCAACTTACTATGAGTAACAACAGGTGGGAGCATTTCATGCTCTAGTACAGGGAAACATGATCGTGGAAGAGTACGAGATCGGGTTCATGGAATTGGTAAAATATGTTTCGTACATGGATAATGATCAACGACATGCATAACACTTTGTATATGGGTTAAACCCTAAGATAAGGGCCATGGTACGGATGTGGAAACTGTATTCAGTAGCGAAAGCAGTTGAAAATGCACGTTATGCTGAGGAACACATGAACTTAAATGGAGGTATGAGGTCGACCTTTCCGCATCGTCCTGGATTCGTGGGGAAGGCCCCTAGGGCATTCTCCAGGGGAGGGAGCTCCAAGATACCTCCATATGGTAATAGAGTCGCACCAAGGACAGTCACCATAGGCATTTCAATGGGAGCATATGTAGAATCACATTCATCACCAATGACGCAGACAGGTTCACGACCATCTCTGGGAGCAGCTGGTAGAGGCAGGGGTTCTAGGAGAAGGAACTCATTTCAGAGACCGTCACAGAGAAGTACGAAAGTTCAATATCGTGTTACATGTTGGGGATGTGGAGGACCCCATTACCAGCGTAACTGCCCAGAGTTGCAAAAAGGATTTGTTCATAGAGAAGGAAAGGCCCCGATGGGGAGGGCAAGTGGCAACCACTAGATTTATGTAGCAGTTAATAATCGCCAGGTAGAACATCAATCCACAGTGGTGGAATCGTTAGGTATGCTAAATCATATCAATGTTAAAATTTTATTTGATTCTGGCGATATAGATAGGTTCATTTCACCATCTGCATTAGAAAAGAGTGGGTTGGCAGCCTACGAGCATGATGACTTTAAACAAGTTGATATGGCTTCGGGGGAAAAACAAGTAGTAGGACCTAACATTGATAATTTTCTAGTAGACCTGGGAGTGTGTACTACCAGGTTGAAGGTATACATCACTTCTCTCAGGGCGTATGACCTAATCATTAGAATGGATTGGTTAGAAGCCCATCGAACTATGGTAGATTGTTTCGCAAAAGGGGTGCTTGGTGTTGACGACGAAGGAAGGCCAGTAGAGATCTAGGGTGTACAGAGAAAGGTCTCTCTATGCTTTATCTCAACTATGAAGGTTAAGTGGTGCATGAGGCAAGGGTGTCAACTTTATGTAGTGGAAGCAGTGAGTGAAAGGAAAGGACCCTCCTTGGATCAGTACCCAGTATTGTCAGAGTTTAAAGATGTTTTTTTGAACGAGTTACCAGGGTTACCTCCTAAGAGGGAGCTTGATTTTACTATTGAGCTAAAACCTGGTGTAGAACCAATTTCTAAGACTCCGTATAGGATGACAGTGCCAGAACGTTGTGAGTTGCAGATGCAATTGAAAGAGCTACTCGACTTAGGACTAATAAGGCCCAGTGTCTCACTTTGGGGTGCACCAGTAATTTTTATGAAGAAGAAGGATGGTTCCTTACGACCGTATATAGATTATAGGGACTTGAACTGTGCTACAGTGAAAAATAGGTACCCAATGCCACTGATAGATGATCTCTTTGATCAGATGAAAGGAGCAGCGGTATTCTCAAAAATTGATTTGCGATTAGGGTATCACCAGTTAAGGATTAAGGAAGGTGATATTCCTAAAACTGCCTTTCGAACTCAGTTTGGGCATCACAAGTTCGTTGTAGTACCTTTCGGATTGACCAATTCACCAACAGTATTCATGAGCCTCATGAATGGTGTATTCCGGAAGTACTTAGACCACTTTATACAAGTCTTTTTAGATGATATCCTCATCTATTCCAAGAATGAAAGAGAGCATAAGGAACACTTGTGAGTGGTGTTCTCCTGCCTTAGAGAGAACAAATTATACGGGAAGTTGTCGAAGTGTTCCTTATTCCAAGGAGAAATTCACTATTTAGGTCATATCATTTTCGGTGAAGGAATCTCTGTGGACCCAGAAAAGGTAAAGGCCATTATGGAGTGTAGGGATGATTTTAAGGATGGCAATTTATTTTAAAATGTAGAAACCTTGGTGAATCTTACTAATCCTTCATATACCAACTATAAATATTTCACGATAGTTTTGTAAAAATATTCAAATTTATAAGGATTTTATATAGTTTTTATAAAATTTTGGCGATTTTTAAGGTAAAATAATTTTATCCTATAGAATTTGGGCGAATCATTTTTAAAATAGAGAATCTCATTTTTGGAAAAACCATGGAAAATTAGCCCATGAGCGAAATTTAGCCCCTAAAATCATCCATGATGGAGTGGCTAGTGCCGAAAAATGCTCATGAGGTAAGAAGTTTCATGGGGATAGTAGGTTATTATCGGAGATTTGTGGAAAGGTTCTCTAAAATAGTGAAACCCATCACCACTTTGCAGCGCAAGGGAGTCAGGTATGAATGGACAGAAGAATGTGATAGTGCATTCATCGAGCTTAACAGGTTACTAACTAGTTCACCAATTCTACAAGTGTTGGATATGGAAAATGACCTCATAGTATGCACGGATGCCTCGAAGAAAGGGTTTGGGGCGTGCTAATGCAGGATGGAGGAGTGATAGCTTATGCGTCAAGGAAGTTGAATAAACACGAGGAGATTTACGCTACTTATGATTTAGAGTTGGGAATTGTAATGCCAGCTCTGAAACTTTGGAAGCACTATCTAGTAGGGCAAAAATTTGAGCTCAAAACAAACCATCAAAGTTTAAAACATCTCTTCACTCAAAGGGATCTGAATGCCAGGCAAAGGTGATGGAGTGAGTTCATGAGTGAGTATGAATTTGGTATTTCATATATCAAGGGAAAATAAAATGTGCTCGTAGATGCCTTGAGTAGGAGACCATGTGTCTTCTCCTTGGTACCCTTAAAAGTCAATCTGAGGGAACGTGTGTTGATGCAACTCCTTGGGGACAATTGGTATTTAAACGTTACCTCAAACCTCCAGAGTGGGAGATAATTAGATCCAAATTTTGAAGGATATAGTCTGGAAGCAGACGAACTATTAAGATATCAAGGAAGGATGTACATCCCCGAAAGTGGGGATATTCGAAGCATCATACTGAAGGAATCTCATAGAGCACTTTATTGTGTGCATCCAGGTGTGAAGAAAATGTATGCAGACATGAGGAATCTCTTCTTCTGGGTAGGAATGAAGCGTGATGTAGTCCATTTCGTTGCCAAGTGCCTAGAGTGTCAAAAAGTGAAAGACGACCACCATCACCCGGCAGGTCTCCTACAACCACATGATGTTCCTATGACCAAGTGGGAAGTCATTTCTATGGATTTTGTTGTGGTGTTGCCACTCACATCTCATAGACACAATGGCATTCTTGTGATAGTTGATAAGTTTACCAAGAGTGCTCATTTTATTCTGGTTAGAGACACTTACGATTTCACTGATGTGGCATACATGTTTGTAAGTGAGGTCATCCGTTTGCACAGGTTACCTAAAAGATCATTTCAGATAGGGACTCCAAATTCACTTCTAGGTTTTGGACAAGTTTGTAGTCAACGTTGGGGACTTAGTTGAACTTAAGAACAACTTATCATCCTGAAACAGATGGGAAAACTGAGAGAGTAAATCAATTCATGGAAGACATGCTTAGGATGTATGTCATGGATAATCAAACCCATTGGGAGAAGTACCTACCTTTGGTAGAGTTCACCTACAATAACAATTTTCAAAGCTCCATCGGAATGCCACCCTCCAAAGCTTTATATGGAAGGCCATGCAGAACGTCGTTGAGTTGGGAGAGGTTAAAAGACCAAGTAACAGTTGGGCCAGAATTGATTGAAGAGATGGAGGAACAGGTGATTCAAATTGGGCAAAGACTAAAGGAAGCACGGGATAGATAGAAAAGTTATGCAGATGCACACAGGATTGACCAAAGTTATAAAGTGCGAGATCAGGTTTTCATTCGTATTAGGCCTACTAAGAGTACCATATGGTTCAAAAATAGGACAAAGTTGTCACCTCGATTTATAGGACCATTCAGAATCCAAGAGAAAATTGGACCCGTTGCCTATTGTTTTGTACTGCCACCCCACTTGCATAAAACTCATAATGTTTTTCATGTGTCTGTTCTATATCATTATGTTGTTTATGAATCACATAAACTAAATTGGAAGGAATTGCATGTATCGGACATGGGAACCCTCACGGTAGAACCGTTACACATATTGGACCATAGAGTCTGACATCTTAGGAACTATTTGGTAGACGAAGTTAAGGTCTAGTAGGACAAGTATAGTCCATGATTTGCTACTTGAGAGGATGCCGAGACATTACGACGAGATTATCCCTCACTTTTTTGACCACTTCGAGAATATGTTTCTCGAAGGTTGGGTGTATGTAACACCACCTTTTGACTTAGACAACTAGGATTACCTGAGGCCTCATTACCTTTATTTTTTGTTCACCATGAAACTATTAATGATACACTTGAAATTTAAGATGTAGAAACATGTATGAATGTTTAAATGATATTTGAATGATGATGGATATGATTTGATCTATTATGTGAATGTAAATTTTATGAATGTTTAAATGTTATTTGGATGATTATGGATATGATGTGATATACTATGTGAATGAGAATCCTATGAAAGTTTAAATGCTATTGAATGATGTTGGATATGATGCAATCTATTATGTAAATGATAATTCTATGAATGGGTAACGTTAATTGAATTATGGGATATTATGAGATCTATTTCTAACATGAAAACTTTGATGTTAAAGTTGTTGGTACGTGGATACCGAATTGAAATTATGGTTATATGCAATTACATGATGATAATGCATAGATATGTATGAGTTCGTGTTACAGACTAATCTGCAGGTCAATGGGCTATGAAATAGCCAAGAGATAATGGTAATGAAAGTGGATTTCACGACCACCAACCGAGAAACAATATGGTATGAATCTTTTTATGTGAAATTATATTGGTTTGAATGCATTTCTATGATATGTGGACCAGTGCAGGATTTCAGGTGGTGAGACTGCCCAAAATAGAATAAACGATGACAAAACTCCCAGCAACACGGTGCCACTGTATATTCCATTGTAGGGTGTGGACCCTAGTCCTGTTAGGAGGGGTGGAGGAATTTCCCACTGTGTATCCTATGAAACCTGGAGTCATGGGAGGACGGTGTTATCTCACGCTCCCCTAGACGTGTGATGATGACTGTCAGTTGCCTGATGGGGAAGCTTGGTCAAGATAGTGACACTTCTACGTATGGGTTCTATTTGGGGTTAGGTCAATATAGTTGATGCTCCAAGATAGTCCAGAAGAGGAAGGATAGGAATGGAAGATGGAAGTAAGTTAGGGAGGAAGGATGAATAGAAATAGTTGAGAGTGTATGGAGATTCGTCTTATGGTCGAATTTATTGTTTTTCCTTCTGAAAAGAAAATGTGTATATATGTATGTTCATCATTACTTAGCTAAACTACAATTGTCTAAATAAAATTGTTGAGCTAGATTATTGTATTTAAGGGAATTCAAAAACATTTCATTGGGTTATTATCTTTTATAAAATGAATAGTCTTGTTGATTGGATTGGATGCATACATAAATTACTATAAGGATGATAGTTATTGTTATTAGTACATGCACGAGACTTGTATGTACTAGCTACACATGCATTTCTTGTACATGTACATTAGTATGTATGAGTTTTCTTGGCTTACTTACTAATAATGTCAGTTATATGATATGAATGTGTGAACCATGTGTATTTTCCCTTGTATCATAAAATATTTTAACTTTGGGACAAAGCTTCCTGAAAGGTGGGTGTATGTAATAACCCTAAGTATTTAATCAATTGTCATGGTTTAAATAATTGTTTAATGTATATTAGTTTAATTAATTAATTGTCTTGGTTAAATATTTGTTGAATGTGAATTGGTTTAATTAATTAATTAATTAATTTAATGATTAAATATCTCTTTAATAAAATCTAGTTTAATAAATTATTAATTATTATTTTGTATCAAATGATGGAACCATTAAAGAGAAGGGGATAAGGTGGTTGGCATTGAATGGAGGGATAAGGTGGGTGAGTCTTAATGAAAGGGAGAAGGTCGCGAATGAGAGAAGGGGGAAGGAGGATAAGAGGTGGAAAAAACATTTGAGAGAGGAATTTTGGATTTTGGGGGAGAGAGCATCATTTTGAGAGAGGAGAGGATTGTATTGTTGGTTTGGGGCTGGAGTAGCTTGTTGGAGGATGGTTTTGGTCTTTGCTTGAGGAACTTGTTGGAGTTGGGTGGATTGAGACAGGGGCACTTGTTGCTGGGAGTTTTGGGCTCGGGGGCTAGGAATCCTTACGGAATCCCGGAGCTAGGGAGCTAGAGAAGCTCTGTTCCTAGCTGGTTGGGAGGTTAGACGGTTTTAGGCAGAGCATCAGGCAGAGTTGGAGAACAGTAGTAGCATCAATTAGAGGTATGTATTTTCATTAATAGGTTGAATTTGTGGTTTATTATCATGTTGTTGAATATGATGAATATGTCGTTTATTATCATGCTCCTAAATATGTTGTCGTTTATTATGATGTTGCTCATAATTTTTAATTATGTTCAATAATGAATGGTTAAAAGTTAGGATAACATTTCTCTATTTTAACTTATGTTTTACAAGGCTTTGTTGGAAGAGACCTTACACTTTTAAATATAAAATAGGATTATGTGTTCCAGTTCCTTTACCAGTAATACGCATTCAATGATTTGAATAAGTTAACAAGAAAGATCCTTATGCGCTACTTGGAGGCATGATTCACTAGAGTTTTATAGTATTTTTATCCAAGAAAGTCACCTCATCCGACACTTCGGATCCTTCAGTATGCAACGTGCAATATTAAACTCAAGTTCAGATTGTAGTGAAGCTTCTGAGTACTAGATTGCAATCAAGTACTACTTGTTACTTCTGATTATTTCCGGGTAATCCAGATTGGTATGTGAGGTGTCCCTCGCCTCTAATATTAAACTTGTAGTATCGTGTCTATCCCTTTCTGTTGATCTCTCTTAACCATAGAGAAAGTCGCATATCATATTTATGTGTAAGCCATATTATTCTTAGTTGTTTTACGACTTCCCTTACATGTCAAGATCTCCTTGTGTGTTGTTCCTAACCTATATAGACATCGTAAGACCTAAGCGGTGTTTCTTCACTTTACCTATTGGGTGAAAGCATGGGATATGATCCACGAGATCGCCGAGCCTCGAAGAGTGCAGATCCTTTTAGTATGACCTTAGCTTTTGGGGTTAGTGAGACCATATTTTTATCATGTGATGTGAAACGTAGTTTAATTATCTACCTTGTAGAAATCCCGCAAACTCTTGTCCGCACACTATCTCACAAGATCGACTTCAATAAACGTCGTTCACATGAGATATAATTTATATGTTAAACAAATTTACTGTAATGATTGAAACCTCTAGACACGTCACCCTATGCTTGCAATTGTTTGGACAATAGATTTTTTTGCGATTTATTTGAGTGATTTTCGATTCGATTTCTGTAGTGATAATGTTGATGATTGAATTTGTAGGGTTTAAATGTGTACGACTAGAACTCGATTGAGATGTTGTTCCTTAGTTTTATCCTAACCCAATTGTTAACAATACATGTAATTTTTTTTTAAAAGACCAAGAACCAGAGAGGAATTTACCACGCTTCTTGTGGGCCTTCTCTCGGCGTCTTGTGGGAATCTGAGTCAGTTATTTTAAAATTTCTAAATAAACTAAGCTTGTGATATGGCGTAAGAGTGGTACTAAATTCTTGTAATGATAAACAATGTTGAAATAGTTGTGTGCTTATAAAAATAAAAATAGTTTACCTATGTTTTCACTTGTTATATTCGTGTAGTAATAATCCTTATTGTTGTATGAAGAGGGTTGTTACATGAATTTTGTTGTTATACTCTTATAGTGTTAATCCTTATTGTTGTATGAAGAGGGTTGTTACATGAATTTTGTTGAGATTATATCAAAGCCTTACTTATATTTCTTACCTGGCCACTCCACATATTTCTTACCTGGCCACTCCACATCAAGAGAACCCAAGTGTTGAAAACACTAATACTAAGCCTAATAAAATATTTGCTAACCCTACCAAGGTTTATAAAGGAGACCTCCTAATAACTCTCCATTATTAGATTCCTTGTTTGGCCAAATAATTCCTTCATATCGAATGCTTTGAAATTATGTTTTTCCAATTCCTTTAATCCTTTACATAAGTCCAAAATTTGTGGATGCCCTCATGATATGCCTGAAAAGTTTGATAAATGGCTGCCTATATTTCCTAGTAACAATGTCATGATTGCTAAAGGTAATTTGGATGCTTTATATTCAATTAAACTCATCCATTTAATCATGATCATGAGGATGTAGCCATAAATATTTTGTTTTCATCTCTAGTGAAAAATGGAAGAAATGGTACAATATCCTTCCTAATAAGACTATTAAGTCCCAACAATATTTTCATGATACTTTTATTAGTGGGTGGCGAACCAAAAGATATAGTAGGTTGTAGATGGTGGATTTTAATAAATGAAAAGGAAGGAAAATGAGTCAATAAATAAGTTTGATACAATATTCGACAATTTACTAAAGAAAATCCCCAATGACATTATCCCAAAAGAGGGTGTTATTATTCTACAATATACAAATGCCTTTAAGGGGGAATTTGGATTCATGCTTAGGGAGAAGTTCCTAAAGACTCGTGTATAAGCACAAGAATGGGATAATAATATTGAGGAAACCTTTTGTCTTCAAAGCTATAACCTTTTCATGCTCCTAATGTAAAAATATCAAACGAAGCCTAGAACTATGAAAAATATTGAGCCTACCCAAGACCCTGTGATGCTCTTAGCCCAAAATTTTGACCAAGTTAGAGATGATATTTGTCAAACTCAAATACTCTGAATAAAGTGACTAATGTAGAAAGGGAGTGCGTTCAACAAAAATGTTTTCCTCGTAGACCTCAATATGCCAATAATCGACAACAAAGAAGAAACCACGGATAGAAGCCTAGGATCCCTATTCATCAAAAGGTTCCTAATACCCTTTTTCCTACTCATATCATTAATCAAGAATCTATCCCTTGGTGCTTATCTTGTAGTTATTCACATTGGGAATATGAATGTCATAGACTTCATGATAATGATAATGATAATAATGAGGACCCTAATAATCTTGAATGCCTTAAATTTATTGAAGAGTTGGATCTCATAAAGCAAGAGGATTCTAAGATAGTTATATTAGAAATTTTGAATCAAATGGATGAGGAATATAAGGAAAAGCTAAAAAAGGAGTATTTGAAATATACTAGAAGAAACAAAGCAGTTGAGGAATCTCAACCTAATCACCCCCAACATCCTTAGAAATGCACAATATACCCTTTTCCATTGAATACTAATGTTGATTCTCCACTAACTTTGCAAAACAATGATAATATATATTTAATGTTGATTCTCCACTAACTTTGCAAAACAATGATAATATATATTTAAATATTGATGTGACTAGTGTCTTGGAAACGATTAACATACATGTCCCTCTTATTGAAATAATGAGGATGCATTACCTATGGGATAAGGTCAATAAATTTCTAAGTATACAATATGAATATGCGGATCCTCCTTTAGTATTACAAGCTATGCATTATGATCATTTAAATGTAGGACATGCGCCTTTTTGGATCTCTTTGGTAATAAATAACCTCTTTCTTCATAATTCTATGCTTAATTATGGGGCTTCTTCCTATGTGATGTTTTTAAAGGTCATGGATCATGGATCTATTGGGTTTGAAAATCCCAATACCTTGTATAAATGTTTGTGGAATTGATTTAAAATTCATCAAACTTTGTGGAATTATTAAGGATTTGAAGGTTAGACTTGCTTCTTGTCTAAACATACCTCTTTTGATGTTGTAGTTATAAACGTAGCTAATATCCGGGGAATGTTATTATCTAGAAATTGGGCCACAACTTTAGGAGGAAGCCATCAGATGGATTTATCCTATGTTATGATCCAAACTCCTGATGGAACCTTATTTGCCTTCTATATGAAATCTTCTATGAAATATCAAGTCAAATATCCCCAAGATCCCATGAATGAATTAATGAATATTGGTGAGGAAGATGATAAAGTTTGTTTTTATACAAACATAAGAGTGTCAATTTAAGAATATGTTTTAAGAATATGTTGAAGAAGTTATTGTTACCTCATCAACCTTAGTAAACCATAACTATTTACAAGACCTTCTCATTTTTCTTGTTGTATTTGATGATATTGATGATACAATTTTTCCAAAAGGAAGGAATTATGGAAAATAACTTATGAAGTATGATCATAAGGATTCAAGGTCTTTTATGGTTTTGAATCAAGCTAATGAAGAAAACTTACGTTTTTGTGAAAATGATCGAAACATTTTTTCCTTTCTTAAGTCTACTCACCCCATGTTAGATCAAGAAATGAAATGTCAATATGATACTAGAATGTTTGATCTTAAAGAAAGGACATGAGACTTTGAAGAGGGAAGTTTAGTATCTACCTGGGGTAGAAATGGAGAAGGAAATTCACTATGAAAGGAGTTTGATGGTGCTTTGGAAGTCCCTTATAATATCCTTGAAAATTCCAAAAATGATTCCTTCTATTTAGTTAACCTTAGTTTGGAAAGGTTTCCTTCACTTGTTAGTAGGATATTTATCAAACCTTATTCTATAGAAGGAATTTGACTTCACTATTAGTTTATAATAACATAATTTCAGGTTATATTGTGTTCTTTCATCTTGATTATGCTTTATTTTGATTTATGTTAGTTATTGATTGAAAGTATGCATTCATGATAGCTTATTTTTACACATGTTATATAAAAAAACGATGATATATGTTGAAAATGAAAATATTTATCGTGCATATGTTTTATACCTTTCATATATCAAGGTGGATGGTATCCCCCTTCTCTTTTTTACTGATAGTCTTATGTTAAAATGTAGAACAAAGTATTTTTAGTGATGCAGGAGTGAAAATATTGGAGTACTAGAGATGTTGAGGGTCCCATGCACTCTATGGTTGACAGATGTCCCTATATTGGATCCCAATGTTACCCCCTCTCACCTATGAATAATTATAGAATATCATTCTTCATGATCCATATTGTAGACAATGGTCCTAGAGATGTTGAACAAAATTCTCCATAGATAGCAGACCCGCAAATGCCTATTATTCACGATTTTCTCAACTCATTCACTTGATTAGCATAATCATCTAGTGATGGTGTTATAAAAAACATGAAGTGCATTATCCATTATTTCACACAAAGTGTTTACATTTAATGTAATATAAATTTAAGTAAGGATCATTGGTTGGAGTCGGTTAATGAATCACTATTCTTGGAAGTTATTCTATTTTCCTTGTTTCACCTCAGTGGCCATCAAATATATTCTAGTCAAGTGTTGTCATTCTTTGGGAAAAGGGGTACTATAGGGATTCCTCGATAATGGTAGCATACCCATTCCCTTCTATACATAACTCTTTCCATAGATTTTCCTATTGATTTCTTATTTTTTCTCATTGGTTGTTACATGTATCCCAAAAATGTTCGTACTTCATTCTCGTATGAGAAGAATGGGCTTGGATGCCCGAGGTTTTTGCAGTTGTAGAAGAATTTAATAACATCTTATAAATTCAAAATGAAAAAGAAAAAGTAAAGGGATATGAATGATAAATAAGAACCCAAGTAAGCTTGACCTCTACTTGCCCATTGATGTGAGGCCATCACCCGAATTTGTAATGCAATGAATGTGTATCTAAAGAAATGACTTCACAGAATTGTCCTAGCCCCCAATGCAATGAATGCATAAACCTTAAAAATGGGCTTAAAAAAAAATTAGTAAATATCAAAAGGAAATATAGGAGTGGAAAGAAACAATCCTTAGGAAAGGGTAACTCAATGCATGAAGTGATCCCTTTGCAAAGGCACTCATGGAAATAGATTATATGTGTCCTTGCATGTCAAAAACACCATGCCCATGAAGTAAAAACCAAATCATACCATTCATTCATGCATACACCTTGATGGGTTTCTAGGGATGTACTCCTCTACTTGGGTATTGGAACACCTAATAGGATTTGGACAAAGTTACCAACTTAACAAAAACTTTTCAGAGTTCTCATTTTTTTAAAGGTCCCATTTAGTGCCCTGTTTCAAAAAGTGGTGTTATCAGTAGTACTCTTTCTTTGGATGGCATTAAAATTGTGACTTGATTAAAACCACAACCTTGACATTGCAGATAGAACCCTGAAATTCACCATTGAATCGAAAAGTGACGCTACCAGTAGCACCACTTTTTTTTGAAGTTAAAACTATGACCTAATTGAAACTGTGGCATTGACCATGGACACCATCGGAAATAAAACACTGAAAATTGACTTCTAAATCTAAAAGTGTCATTATTTGATGATTCATATACGAATTAATTTTTTTCTTTTTAATAATTTACATTAAAAAAATAACTAAATTGGAAAAAAAAACACCCCGTAACAAATTTTGTTTTTTAGGAAAAAAACAATTTTCATTTGCAAATAAAGAAAAAAAAATTGTTGAAAAATAAATGCAAATGACATTTGTTTAGTCAAAAAAATGAATTAAAAAAGAGTAAAATCTATTTTGTTTTTGAAAAAAAATTAAAACATGACCATTGAAACCCTAAATTTAAAACAAAACAATTAAAAAAAAAAGTGAAAACTATTTTTTTCTTTTATAAAAAATAAAAAACAATTAAAAACATTGGATGTGGATTGGCATGCAATCCACATCAAAGGGGATGTCAATCAATAACTAAGAGGGAGGGAAAGATGTCGAGCATCGCCTTCTCCCCACCCATCACACAAAAACGAGTTTACCCAAGGATGTACAAACATGGGCATGCCCATTTTGGCATGTTGGGTGGGAAACAAATGAGGCTCAACATTGTCCCACATTTGGGCACACTACCCTTGATCATGGATTGCATGCATATGGCCTTGGGCGCGTTGAGTGGGGACGAGGGAAATTCCCGACATCGCCCCCCTCCCCTAGCCTATGCATTGCATGCCAATTCACAACCAACGAGGAGGGAATCAACCCCTCCCTACACATGATTTTTTTTTATTTTTTATCATTTAAATTTTATGTAATTTTTAACTTTTGTTTTTTATATAATTTAGTTTTATTTTAATTATTAATTTTTAAATTTAAAATGTTTATCATTTTGTTTAAATAATTTATTTTAGAATTTTAAATTTCAATAAAGTTTTGTTTTTAATGTGTTTAATTTTTTGATTTTTATTGTTATTTGTTTATTTTTAATATAATTTAATATTGTAATTTCAATGGCTTTTTTTAAATGTTTGTTTTTTATATTTTCATTTTTTTTTATTTTAAAATTATGATTTTTTTTAATTAATTTTTTTTGTTTTAATGTCTATTTTATGTTGTTTTAAAAGTTTCTTATAAAAAAAACACATGTTTTCACTTTTTTTTTTTCTTAAACGTTTTAAATTTAGTTTTTTAATGGTCATTTTTTTTAATTTCATTCGAAAATAAATTAGACAACTTTTTTTTAATTAATTTTTTGACTAAAAAAATTTGTGAGTTGCAATTTTTTTCAAGCATTTGTTTTTTTTATTTATAAAATAAAATTGTTTTTTTCTTAAAAAAAAAAAGTAATTTGCTTAGCTGTGTTTTGTTTTTCCAATTTAATTATTTTCTTTTAAGAAATAATTTATGTTTCATTCAATGTAATTTGTATTGATTTTTTTTAATTAAAAATAAAGAGCTATTTGGAAGTGATGTTGAATTTTTAAATTACAGGGTGATATTTTCATGGCATTATGTATTATGTTGTGATTGGAGTGATAAACTAACCTTTAAAAAGTAAACATTTAAAGATTGATTTTATTATTTTGTTTAGAGTAGGGATAATGTTTTACTCCACTTTAAAAAATGTTGCAATTTTAATCCCCCATTGAAAAGTAGGTGCTATTGACGTTGGAAACAATGTGTGTTACTAGGAGTAGTATTTTTCAATATGATAGTTGATTTTCAAGTTTTGGTTGCATTGGTACTGACTGTGAAGGATAAGATTTCAAATGAGCTATAACTTTAATGTTTAGAAAAAAAAAACATGTTGCATTAGATAGCATCATTTTTTTATTTAGGTGTTTATTTTAAATTTTTTTTGAGGAATCATATGAGTTTTTAAGGCCATACTTTAAAATGTTTTAATTTTAAATCAGACTAGAAAAAATGGTGCTAAAATGGTGATACCAGTAGCACCATTGTTTTATTCGGGGGTTTATTTTCATGGTTTTTATGAGAAAATATGGGATTTAAGGGACCGAGATCTGGCTTTGAGGTCATATTTCTCGTTATGTCAATAAATTTGTTTTCTAAGATGGTCCTTCCATACCTAAACTTGGAAAATTGCATAAAGTCATAATCTAGTGTGAACTTTCAAAAAGATACCTAATGTGATATACTTACATGGATTTTACATTAAATATGACTCACTTTTTATGATACAATGACTCTTGTATGCATGTTGGTTGGTCTCACTTGATTATTATAGCACATGCTTGATTATTATTCATATATAGACATGGTCCTTTGGAGGAAATTGATGATGCTTCTCCCATACTTCATGAATGATGTTACACACCCTTTGGAGGTAATTAGACTTGACGATGGACGTTGGAGCCTTGATGACGAGATTTCACCATATGATGAATTGGCACACTTCTTGATACACTCCATCATGCAATGGAACATGTAGGTTTCACCTTGGATCTACTTGGAGAGAGCATGGATCCCATTGATGATGTTGCACCCCCTTGATGATGTTGATGCTTGACTTGATGATGTGGCACGTGATGATGATAATTCATCCATTTGGAGAGGTCATGGAGCCCTTTCCCTTGATGGTGTTAGCGATAAAAAATGCACTGGCATTTTTTAAAGAATGATGCCTAATATTGTAGGGAACATTTGACTAGCTTCCTGAGCTCCAAATGAAACTTTGAAAGCACCATTGGAAAGCTTAGGATTTCTAGATGTCGATTGACTATTCAAGCATGTAAAATGGACTCTCCATGACTGAGAAATTTGATTTTAAAAAAAAATTGCGCTTTCACCAGCCAACTCGTCTTGAATTTTGCTAGTTAGCTGGTGAAAGCTCTGCTTTTCACCAGCTAAGGAGCGGATTTTTGGGTAAATTAGGTGGTGAAAGCCTGTCACGGCCAAAATAACCGAATTTTTGCCCAGATCGGGATTTTTTGAGTTTGAATGGTTTGAAACCACTTCAAATGGACAGTTGTTGAATTATCAAGTCTGATTCAAAGGCTAGTTTTGAGGGATAGGATCAAAAAGAGGTTTTTCAACTACATTTGGCATATTTTTCAAAGGCAGAATATCAGGGGTTTGAAGAAACATCATCCAATTCGAATTTTATCTTTGGAGGACCAAATCAAACAACCTTGGGAGGCTAAAACTGCACTTCATCAATAATCTACTACTCTTAGAGATCATTAGATAGGACCTTTTCTGATCTGAAATCAGATCTAGAAGCCTGATAGGGCTTGAAAAATGCTCAAAAATGAAAGTGCTCGGAATGCGACGAAACCTATGCCATTGCGTCCGTCTCGTTCTCCTGATTCCGGCGGTATATTTACTTCGTCAAACAGAGTCCGTATGGAGAAGATATCACGTTCTGTCCGAAAAGTCAAACAGGCAAAAATTTGATGCTGACGTGGCAGGCCGTACAGCTGACGTGGAAGACCGTACAGCTGACGTGGTAGCACCGGAAGATGACACGTGGCAGGCAGATTTGGCCGTTTGGGGGTACGGTTGGACCAATAAAAAAGGTGACACGTGTCACCACTCACAGGGTGACACGTGGCACGCTGACGTCAGCATGATGACGTGGCACGCTGACGGGGCAGATGACTGTGCAGTACGGCAGGACACGTGGCAGCAGGGTAGAACGACAAGTAGAGGTACGGCGATTGTAGTGGCAGTTACGTGGACCAATCGGCAGATGACGTGTGTCAATATCTGATTGGTTGGTAAGGTGCCACGTGGCCCAATCACGGGCTGACACGTGGCACCGTATTATTTGGTGTTGGTATTGGTTCAATGTAAAATTTGTTGGTGTCGTCGGGGGTCGAACCCACGACCTCCTGGCAGGGCAACGACTTAACGGAATCAGGCTAGCCACGGCGTCGGCGGGCGTTATTTAATATTCAAACGGCATAAATTTCTTTTGAATTAAAGTTTGGGTTCAGCCGGCGGGAAAAAGGGCCGGGGCTTAGCCCCGACCCTCGGTGATATCGCCTACACACAGGACCATGCCATGTAACCGGGGTTCTACCATATATAGCGCGGGTGTTGGACCATGGCCACATGTAACACCACGGGACCCGGGGGCTGAACCAACTATTGCGCTAGGGGGTTGTAACGTAAACCCAAGATTCCATGCGCTATTCCATAGGACCAGCGCGAATGCAAAGGGGGCGGATTATATGGTTAAGCCCGTGGCTCTATTGGAACGCCACGAAACCGGGAGCCAATTTATGGAGAGCGCGAATATGGGTGGCCCGCGCTATAGCGTGTGGCCACATGGACCTCCCACATGACCAGGAGCGCCGATCGGAAGGGGCTGCGCCCAATTTCACCAATAAACTTTATATTAGTGGGTTTTCCAAACAGAATTGGGTATTTTTTAATTAATACCACCTATTTTTAGCAGATTTCTTCCATTTTTGGGGGATATTGGGCATTTTTGGAGGCCAGATTCT
>ML776731.1:402827-419104 GCA_009831015.1 Picea engelmannii
ATATATATATATATATATATATATATATATATATATATATATATATATATATATGAATAAAATATTGGGCTATCAAGACCACCATCACCAATGACCAACCAATGTTTCATCACATGCCATGCATCGAGGAAGAACCTACACAAGGCTCCAAGGAGTAATGGATCATATAGAGTGCTCTACGCATAACACAAATACCACCAACATAACACAAAATATCACCAACATAACACAAATAGAACAAAAGCCCAAGACTATGCACCAAGCCAACAAGGAGAGAAATAAAAGCACACAACACATTTAAAATAATAGCGCCAAGCCCGCAGGCCCTTGCACAGGTTTCGAGTCACCATACACAGTGAAAAAGCACCATGGAGAGAGAGCCCAAGGGCATTGCTACCTAGAACGAAACCAAGCACCAAAGGAGGAGCCTATGAGGGCATAGTTGCAGCTCGCATGCCTTTTCCAAGCCATAAGGGAGGACCCCGCAAGAAAACAAACAGAAGCCGCCTCTAACGGGGATAGTCATTTTAGAAACACCACCAAATAGATAAGCCACCAAATAAAACAAACAAACAAACAAATAATCTACCAAAGCCACGTTCAAGTGCCAAGCCCTATGCATTTTTACAACACACAACCCAACACAATAGCATCGAGGATCCCACGAGGGGGCGCCATTGTGCACTACATAGGCCCAAAATCCACGCCCACAAGTCAATAGATAAGTAACTAGAGCCAAGAACAAGCGCAAGGGCCAAGCCCTTTGCATTCCACATATCTCATCCAAATCCGCAGCCATCAATTCAAGCGCACCTGCCATACACAAAAAAACACAGGTTAGCCATGCATTAACACAATACAAAGAGCTCAACGCCAAACCCTCAATGCCTTTATTTGTTGGAAGGACGCACTACCACGATTGACCTCCAAATTTCCATGCCCATGTGGCTTCCAGTCCAAGAACCCTTCTTTGTGAGCTTTGAACGTCTCCGCAACTTCAAAAAAATACCACCAAAACTGCTAAAAACCCCACGGATTTGTAAGCGATTTTGGGCCAAAAACATTCAATGTGACCGCAAAAAGCCTGAGGAAAGTTTACAGGAAAGTTCAAGGGTTTGTATGGAGACAACAGAGGGTAACAAGGATGAATATTTTGTAGGACAGGAAGGAAGCGACGGTAGGGTTCATGAGAAAGAAGCTTGTTGAGGTGGCGGCTTCAAGTAAATGATTATGCGTGCAAGAGGTGGTGTAGCAAATTTGTTGGAATCACTAGGGTTGGGTTTAGTAACATAAATCAAGAGGAAGAGGCATGTGGGCCTCATGCGAGTACCCACTGTCTGACTTAAATTTTGTTTATTTATTATTTTATCTATTTTATTTTAATTTTTTTTATATTTTAATTATTATATTTATATTATTATTATTATTATTATTATTTATTTTTTTTTTAAGTAAAAAGGGGCGAAACCTGTTATATTAAACCTTCAAAAAAAGAAATAGACTTGACATACAGGTGCCAGTTGTCCTGCCTATACAGGAAACCAGGCCAGTTGGCCTGTCCACAACAACATGCAAAATCAAGCCTCAAGTTTCGCCACCCTGCCCGAAGGAAACCAGGGTGCATGTCCATCGTCCTTAGCAGTATAGGAAAGTCTGTTCTGAAGCTAACTAAGCTAATAACTAAAGAGATACAGCTCTGATAAACAGTAAAAGAAAAGGAGTTGGAGACCATAGGAAAAAGCAAAACCTATTTGTCGGAGTCCTCACATCCTTCCTTAGCTTTGTCGCCATTGACAGGGATGACATAGGGCTGAGCATAGGTGGGGCACTGGCGCCGAGGCGTGGCCCTGGAGTAGGTTGCATAGAGCATGTCTAAGCATTGGCTAACGCGAACGGCTCTGAAAATTTGATCCTCCACCAAGCTGCCCACTTCAAAGATCAAGTTCAAGTGCTCTGGTTGTAGGAATCGTGGTGAATTTGTTTCAACCTCCGTTTCTGTGTGGCCTGACACCTTCCTCTACATCCGTGGGTCGACTGTGCATTCCGGAAACTCCTCCTCCACTAGGCAAGTGTCGAATTCTACACTCGGAGCGTCGCTAGGGGCGTGAGTCTTGTTCAAATTGGGTGTTAGTTCCACTTGTCCAAAGCTCGCCAGAGGGTCCCAATTATCCGGGATGATAAACAGTCATCTCTCAGAGAAGTCCGGTGGGAGCTCTAAGGACAGGTCTTCTTCGACATAGGTTCGAGGGGGCGAACTTGCTATTGTGGCGTCACCTCGGCTTTTTCTTTTGGCCAAGAGAAAAGATCCTTCAAATCTCTTTTGCCTCTTCTTTCTTGCATCCGTTGCGTACCATCCGGCTCCTCTACGGGGTCTTCCCCTTTCCCGTGGCATGGTGAGAGCGAGGGCAAGTGCCAGGATGCCTTCGGTGCGACGGTTCTTGCTCTGCTAAAAAAACTTCAAATGCATTCTGAGAGGTTCGGTTAAACGGATATGACATAAACCATGGCTGCCACCATTAACGCCGAGAGCTTAATGCTCTGGCTGGCCGGCCCTTGCTCACACATGAGAGGCTCCATCAATAACCGGTGGTCGACGGAGGTGAAATCCTTCATAAATGGCTATAGCTGGAGGTGAGAGCCACCATAAATGGCCTCTCCCTTTGCACCTCCACGTGCCCATTCTTTCCACTTGGCACCCCATCCAGGGATTTTTTTATTTTTTTTAATATATATATATATATTATCGTTTAAAATTTAGGTTTAAACATATTTAAGCTATGTTTGATTTATAAATTTATGTTTTAATTATAGTGAGTAATGTTTTAATTTATAAAATCTATGTTTTAATTTATAAATTTATGTTTAAAATGAGGTTTAAACATATTTAAACTATGTTTTAATTATAAACTTATGTTTTAATTATAAATTAGTGTGATTAATTAAAAGTGGTTAGTTAATTGAAATGATTAATTAAATTAGTGATTAATTAGCTAGTGACTAATTAATTAGACTGATTAATTAAAGTAAGTAATTAAGTACATATTTAATGATTAACTATGTTCAAAATCACATTACATAGTCTTAAACGAAAAGTTTAAGGACTTAAACCATGACACAGGGAGAAGGGGGCTTCATGCGGACTAGGAAGGTAAGTTAGAGGAATAGGCGAGTGTGGTGCAATGCTAGCATAACTACCAGGCGAGGGAGTCGGTAGTTTTCTTAGGAAAAGACATCGATCTTAGAGGCTTCCGACCCTAACCTAGCCACTTCCCCTAAAGAGAGTAACGTCTGTTTATAGACAAGTAAAAAAAAAAACTTACGCCTAACCCTGTTTTCTTGTTTAAGTTGCGCAAATGTGAATTTCCCTAGATTCTCCCTGACAAACTTTTGGTTCATGTAGATTCAATTATACAGGATGGTTAGGACTCGAGGAAATCAAGGCAGAGGGGCATCGTCGCAGGGACTACCAATGCCGCCACCACCATCACCTGAATTATCTCTCATTTTGTGCTCTTTGGAGGCCATAAATGAGACTTTAAAGGGGCGTGAGCCAACAAGGATTGAAGCGGAGCCCCCACCATATGGAATGGGTAATCCTGAAGCATCAAGGGATTTAGGGGAAGGGCCTCCATCCAAGGACATCACTAGAGAACTGCAGAAGATCAAACTTCGAAAGTTCGTCGGGGGTCGTGCCAATGAACATGTAGAAGCATGGTTGGAAGGGATGACATGACGTTTCTCCTTAAGGGACTATGCATCTAGATCAAAGGAGAAAATACCAATCTTTCAGCTAAGGGATAGTGCCTTGAACTGGTGGGGAAACCTGGAGAGGTAGTTGCACTTTATCCCAAACACTGTCTCTTGGGAACTTTTTGAGGAGAGGTTTCAAAGGAAATATATACCAGTTTACTATGAGGAATAGTAGGTAGGAGCATTTCATGCTCTAGTACAGGGAAACAGGACCGTGGAAGAGTACAAGATCAGGTTCATGGAATTGGTAAAATGTGTTTCGTACATGGATAATGATCAAAGACATGCATACCACTTTTTTTATGGGTTAAAAACTAAGATAAGGGCCATGGTACAGATGTGGAAACCATCTTCAATAGAGGAAGTAGTTGAAAATGCACGTTATGTTGAGGAACACATGAACTTAAATGGAGGTATGAGGTCAACCTTTCTGCATCGTCCTGGTTTCGTGGAGAAGGCCCCTAGGACATTCTCCAGGGGAGGGATCTCCAGGCCACCTCCATATGGTAATAGAGTCACACCAAGGAAAGTCTCTATAGGTATTTCAATGGAAGCGAGTGCAACATCCTGTTCATCACCAACGATGCAGATAGGTTCACGACCATCTCCGAGAGAATCTTGTAGAGGAAAGGGTTCTAGGGGAAGGAACTCATTTCAGAGACCGTCACAGAGCAGTATGCAAGTTCAATATCGTGTTACATGTTGGGGATGTGGAGGACCCCATTACCAGCGTGACTAGCCAGAGTTACAATAAGGATTTGTGCATAGAGAAGGAAAGGCCCCAATGGGGAGGGAAAGTGGCAGCCACCAGATTTATGCAAAAATTAATAATCACCAGGAAGAACATCAATCCATGGTGGTGGAATCATCAAGTACGCTATATCATATCAATTTTAAAATTTTATTTGATTCTGGTGCTACAAATAGTTTCATTTCACCATCTTCATTAGAAAAGAGTGGGTGTGCAGCCTACGAGTACGATGACTTTAAACAAGTCGAGATGGCTTCAGGGGAAAAACAAGCAGTAGGACCTAACGTTGATAATTGTCTAGTAGACCTGGGAATGTGTACTACCGGGTTGAAGGTATACGTCACTTCTCTCAGGGTGTATGACCTAATCATTGGAATGGATTGGTTAGAAGCCCATCGAGCTATGGTAGATTGTTTCACAAAAAGGGTGCTTTGTGTTGACAATAAAGGATAGCTAGTAGAGATCCAGGGTGTACAGAGAAAGGTGTCTCTATGCTTTATCTCAGCTATGAAGGTTAAGCAGTGCATGAGGCAATGGTGTCAAATTTATGTAGTGGAAGCAGTGAGTAAAAGGAAAGGACCCTCCTTGGATCAATACCCAATATTGTGAGAGTTTAAAGATGTTTCTTCGAACGAGTTACCAGGGTTACCTCCTGAGAGTGAGATTGATTTTACTATTGAGCTAAAACCTGGTGCAGAACCAATTTCCAAGACTCCGTATAGGATGACAGTGCCAGAACGTTGTGAGTTGCAGATGCAGTTGAAAGAGCTACTCGACTTAGGGATAATAAGGCCCAGTGTCTCACCTTGGGGTGCACTAGTAATTTTTGTGAAGAATAAGGATGGTTCCTTATGATTGTGTATAGATTACAGGGACTTGAACCGTGCTACAGTGAAAAATAGGTACCCAATGCCACGAATAGATGATCTCCTTGATCAGATGAAAGGAGTAGCTGTATTCTCAAAAATTGATTTGCGATCAGGGTATCACCAGTTAAGGATTAAGGAAGGCGATATTCCTAAAACTGCCTTTTGAACTCGGTTTGGGCATTACGAGTTCATTGTAGTACCTTTCGGATTGACCAATGCACCAACAATATTCATGAGCCTCATGAATGGTGTATTCCAGAAGTACTTAGACTGCTTTGTACAAGTCTTTTTAGATGATATCCTCATCTATTCCAAGAACAAAAGAGAGCATAAGGAGCACTATTGAGTGGTGTTGTCCTACCTTAGAGAGAACAAATTATATGGGAATTTGTCGAAGTGTTCCTTCTTCTAGGGAGAAATTCACTATTTAGGTCATATCATTTCTGGTGAAGGAATCTCTATGGAGCCAGAAAAGATAAAGGCCATTATGGAGTGGCAAGTGTCGAAAAATGCTCATGAGGTAAGAAGCTTCATCGGGATAGCAGGTTATTATCGGAGACTTGTTTAAGGGTTCTCTAAAATAGAAAAACCCATCACCACTTTGCAACGCAAGGGGATCAGGTATGAAAGGAAAAAAGAATGTGATAGTGCATTCATCGAGCTTAAAAGGTTACTAACTAGTGCACCAATTCTACGAGTGTTAGATATGGAAAATGACTTCACAGTCTGCATGGATGCCTTGAAGAAAGGGTTGGGGGGCATGCTAATGCAGGATGGAGGACTAATATCTTATGCGTCAAGGAAGTTGAAGAAACATGAGGATATTTACGCTACTCATGATTTAGAGTTGGCAGCTGTAATGCTAGATCTGAAACTTTGGAGGCACTATCTAGTAGGGAAAAACTTTGAGCTCAAAATGGACCATCAAAGTTTAAAACATCTCTTCACTCAAAGGGATCTGAATGCTAGGCAAAGGTGATGGAGTGAGTTCATGGGTGAGTACTATTTTGGTATTTCATATATCAAGGGAAAATAGAATGTGGTCGCAGATTCCTTGAGTAGGAGACCACGTGTCTTCTCCTTGGTACCCTTAAAAGTCAATCTGAGGGAACGTGTGTTGATGCAACTTCTTGGGGACAATTGGTATTTAAAGGTTACCTCAAACCTCTAGAGTGGGAGGCAATTATATCCAAAGTATGAAGGATATAGTCTGGAAGCAGACAAACTATTAAGATATCAAGGAAGGATGTACATCCCCAAAAGTGGGTGTTGTTCCTGAGTTTGTACTTAAGGCTTAGAAGTACAGTGTCAAGGCATCCGAAAGTGGGTAAAAGATGTAGAAGAGAGAAACATCAACCTTCGGCAAAGGAAACTAGGGAAGATTTCTACGTTGGTGTTGTCTAGCTTCCAACTGTTCCTGGATAGTTATATCTTGTTCAATGGCTGCCCATGAGCATTCAAGTTCGACCCGGTTAGTAGCTGTTTTAAGAATTGTGTCGAAAAGGTTTAAGGCAATGTGCGTTTGGTTCGATAGTCTGGGTTCGATGTTAGGCTGTGTTAGTACAGGGACAATCATGGAGGAATAGTAAAAGTGGGAAACACTTCACAGAGAGATTAAGTGTTGTCTCAATTTGGTCGTATAAGAGAGAATTTACGGTTTTAGGAATAAAATAGGGATGCAAATCAAAGGCTCTTTCCCATAACTGTATTATATTTTAATAAAGTTGTGTGGTGGGAGAAAAACATTTAGCTGTATACAGTGTAAGGCTTCTATCGAGGGAGAATATCACTTATAAACAGGAGAGGAAAATTGTAAGGAAATAACCGATGTAGCAGAGAATATGTGAAGAATTCTGAAAATGTAGACTGGTCTTACACCCGTTGATAGATGGTGCAAAGGAAAAATAGTAAACAATTATAGAAAAACAAAATCCATTTGCTATAGTAGTGGTCGTACTAAATTATAACGAAGCACATCAATTAAGAATATGAAATGAAATGAAATATGAGATACAAAGAAACAAACTTGTAACACAGTCGTGACGGAATTGAGAATCTTCAGATTTGCTTGTATTAACTCTCAAATGTAAAAAACTCTGTTACAATCGACACAAAAAGGTCCAGCCTTGTTTATTTCTTTCTGTGGTATATTTATACAATTTTAAAAATAAGATAGAATCACAATAGTCACAAAATTTTGGTTATGACAGGGAGGAGAGAAATCACTCAATTTCCTCTTCTCTGTCTTCACTTGGTGCCAGACGTTTGTCTTTGCGCGGGCTTGGTACAGGCGACACATCTTTCAACCAGTTAAGATATTAGCCAAGACGGTTATGCTTGATAGCTGGCTTCAAAGAAGTAACATTCTCAGGCTAAATGTTGCAGCCTGTCTTCCATCTGTCCATCTATGATGTCGATGGTACATAATTGTGCGTTGGGTTTAATCATGCATTTATCTACCTGGACTATGTCCACCATAGTCATTTGAGAAATATCGACCGAATCTCTTTCTTCTTTTTCCTTCAGATCAAGAGAGATCTTTTCCACATTCATTTGCATCAACGTCTCAGCATTACCTTCGCTGTCGATGCCAAGCAGATCGTTGTCTATAGAATTAAAGGCCTCCTTTAGGGAGTTGGTTATCTTTTTGGCTTCCTGCTTGCCTTCGGCGATGTTATGTTCCCATTCCTTTAATAGAATGTTTCCTTTGGTTTTCTCTGAAATGGATAAACTGGTAGTACCTTACGAAACTCTGTTGTTCGTGGCTATCATAGCCTCCTGGAAGGCAACCCGAGCTGCTCCGGCATCCCTTTCTCTGGTAGATAAGTTCTTGGAAACCTGATTTACCAGCAAACAGTTGTCTCAGATTGATTCTATCTTGGCGAGAAAATTTTGCTGTGCCGTAGAGACTCTGCTTCAAATCTCGATCGCCTGGGCTTTGAACATCCTGATATTTATCATTCTGCTCTCGGCGGTCTCCACCCTAGCCTGCAGCTGTTCGATCAAATCCCTTTGCTGGCTCGCTTGCATTCGACCATCCCGGGCCACCAACTGTGCTTGCTTGAGCTTAGTTTTGAGCATCTCTATCTCATTTTTATCGGCCAATCTGGCATGCTCTATTCCCACGCTCGCCTGGTCTTTAGAAGTCTCTGTTGTTGTGGCCATTTTGGCTTCAAGGGTCCTAATTAGGCGATTTTTTCTTTTAAGTTGGTTCTTTAAGAGCCCGACTGAGAATTGATTCGCCGAGGCATATGCTCCTAGTGTCCCTGCTATTTCAGTAGCGAATTGCTCATTTTTCTTGTCCTTTCCATCAGTTATGACTTTATATTTCTTGGCAGTTGACTTTCCTTCTTGATAGAATTCCCTTTTCACTACTGCCTTTCTCTTTTTATCAAAGAAAAACTCATTCGGAGGGAGTTCTTCTACTCTTATGGGCCTTAGCTCTTCATTGAATATCCATCCTGCATCGATATTTCCCTGTGTCGACTGCAAGGGGGTAACTGATGTGATGGGTTCTCTGATTTGCTTCGCCGATTTTCCCAGAGTATCGACCGGACTCTGCTTCTTCGACGGTTCTAGAGTCTTTTTCACTGCTTCTGTATTCTTTGTTTGTTCCCCCTTGTCCTAGTGCTTTCCTTGGTCGGGAGTCGCATCCTTAGAACCTTTGGCATCCTTCTGTTTTGTCTCTGAAATACCTGGACCCTCACCTCGCAACACAACGGGAATATAGCTACGTCAATGTTCCTGGAACTTCAGAACATTGGCTCTTTCCTCAGGTGCTAAGGATTGTATGCGGGATAGAATCTCCTCATAGGACCTTACTCCTCGGAAAATGTCATCCGAAGGTGAATTCTCATGCTCAAATATTTTGGGCCCGCAATTGGCCAAATGGTTGCTCACAACCCTCTGCGGATCGTACTTCTTGTATTTGATGGAGACCAAATTTAGGTCTTCCAGGGCTGCGGCCTCAGATTTGGCATGCCTGAAATCTAATAAAGAATAAGAATTCAAACAAACAGGAAACTACGGCCATACCTTCTTCGAGTACCCTTTAAGTTATTTGCTTACACTGCCAATTACCATTTGCCGGGCAACCTCACGACAAGCCAGCTTGTCGAGAATGAACAATGGCAGCGCATGTGTGGGAACAGAAGCCCCAAAAACTCTGAGGTATGAAAATTCTGCTTCCACATACCAGTCTTCTATGCTGCTCAGATTTGTTACTATGTTGTCCGAGATCCGGGGTGGCGAGTGACCAAAAATGGTGATATGCAGGGGCACCATCACCCAATTAAAAATTTCATACGCAAAATTTTCTTCTTTATTTTCCCATAATTTTGCATGATATACATGTATGGGTTCATCTTCGGCCGGAGTCCAACTCCAGCTCATTAATGGAAATGGTGTCATAGAACAAATTGCGTCCATAATGTATGCGGACATGAAGAATGATGACGCCTTCCCATTCTCCTTCTGCTCCCGATACTCCGTGACCCGATTGGTCAAGCTATCCGAAAGCATCTTTTCCCAGTTAAAGGAACTACCTTCGGCTACCCAAAACATTAGAGGCACCCACACAAGGAAAAAATGCGATGTGTCCTCTTTCCCATATAACCGGAATGTCATCATGGCCACATATTTGTACTGTGGTTCTAACGAAGCGATTGAATATATGTCGTAGGTATCAGCTCTGAACTTCGCGGTGTTTGAAACCCAATCCTTTATCAAAGTGGACATGGTTTTATCATACTCTACGCATTCCTTCTCCCTGAATTCTTCCAAGAACTCAACGCCATATGTGTGGTCGAACGTCGTGGGCAGCTTATACATGGTTTGTAGATGCTCCAGCCTGAAAGTCCGATGGTGACTCTCTGCTCGTTCATGATAGTTCTAGTAGGTATGTCCACATGGTCCAATGCCCATCAGACCATATCATAATATGAAAGCAACCGTGGCCTAGCTGCTACTCTGTGCATTCTGGATTGGATGACTATTTTGTACTTGGTGGTCATATCATCTTTTTCGTTATCACTGGAGTCGTTGGAATAGTCCACCAACTCTGCCTGTAGAGCATCTGAAATGAAAGACCAATTCGGGACCGAATCGATACTTCAAGGCGAAGTATTAAAGACATTGTCCGAGCCTTGTCTCGAAACCTCAACATTCGCCTTTGATGCTTTTCATGGTGCCATGGATGGAGATTGCGTTTTGGCTCTTCTGCAATAGAAGTGCGTATACATACAGAAGTCAGTTGCTCAGAGATAATGTGTTCTGAGTAATATGATATTCATTTGTTGTAATGAACCACAACTCTTATATATAATTGAAAATTCGGTACCTTTTAGGGCAAGTCTGTCAAATCATATTTAGAAATAAATTTTGCTGTAAAAATCCGATCTTATACTTCGATTTACCCTATTTCCTCATTAATGCCATAAATTTTTGGAGGTTTAAAAAAATCAGTTGGCGCATGGAGGAAAAAGGCTACCTCATAAATCGTGTAGACATCAAAGCGCGGGATATTCATTGATTTAGCTTATTTAATCCGATTTTACCGCTGTTAACATTGTTTCAGTACTCGTTATATCGGGGATTTTACTTTAACATTTTGAGTCTCTAACACCCGAGTCTGCGAAGATCAATTTTGGTTAATAAAAGGTAATCTTGATTTGGGGCTTGATTAATTTTATAATTATTATATTCGCCCTATCACGACTCGAAGCTTCAAAGATAAGTTTCAGGGAGATTTACATGCCGAGCTGCGAAACCGTGAGATCGCGATAACATGACTTAATTAAAAGGGAAGATAATCTTGGATTAATTAATTAATTAATCATGTTATAACTGCATCGTGATTTCGTGAGTCAGGGTTTAGACAGTGAAACTTTCGAAAAGGACAACGCTGAGTGGCAAAATGTCGAGAAAATCTTTTACCACGGTTTAATTTTTACCCTTAATCTTGACATGAGTTACTCAAATAAGGACCTTGTGTTCTCGGCTATCGGGGCTATGAAAATAAATTTTTGGGTTTGGCGAATGCTGAGGCACGAAACCCCGATGACGTCTAATCATGAGTTAAGGAAAACTTTACCCTTGTTACTATCTTGAGTGAAAAATTAAAATGATTTCGTTGTTTTGTGGCTCGGGACATGTGAACTACATGACTTATTATCTGACTTACGAGATCCCGAAGTAGAACCAAAGATGAAACATTTTTTACGAAAGGTAGGAATTGCTTCGAGAGTAGAATAATCATTGTTGCTCATGTGATAAAGCTTCAGATATCTTGATATCTCAGAGGGAAATTATGAAAACCATGTTTAGATTTCAAGCATTAAAATGAAATTTGAGACAGGCTAGAAAAACAAGGGCGGCTCCAACATAGGCTCCAACTAGGGATCCTGCCTTCCTGTGAGGCGGGAAGAACAGTAGACCACGTGCCAATATTGGGTAAATGGAGTCAAAAGCTCAATTAGGCAAAAATGCTCCCGAGAAAAGAGGATCAAAGGGGGAAAAAAAACTTCGCTTTTTACCTTGAAAAGTTTTTTCAAAATCAGATACTCTTTTTAAACATAGTTGTAGTCCCTTTCACAATTTTCCCTTTCCCGCTACTAAGTTCAGGTATGTTTTAAGACAATCGAAACAGTCCTAGGAGACCCAACAGATCTTGTGGCTCTCAGCTTGCATCAAAAGAATAAGATTATATGTTTTTAATTGGGGAGTCTCGTCTGAATTTGGGATGTGGATTAGATTTTAAAAAGCATTGGTTACCAGAGTAGAGTGATATTCATGTATAATAGCCTTATAGATATCTCAGACATTGCTTCATTGCTAGTGAGCTTGTTCAGTACCCCGATGAAGTTATCTGGCCCCTTCTACTAAATTTCCTTTCACCACTTCAGAATATATTTATGCATTTAAATGCTGAGACGAGGGCAATCATTTCTGAATTTCCTTTCATCGTCTCTTGGACTAGGTGGGGGCAATCATTTCTGAATTTCCTTTCACCATCTATCTTATAATTTACTTTTTAGAGCGCGAAGATGGGGGCAATCAGTTTGTATCAGGGCTGATATCTGTGTAATATTTTGCATTATAGGTCTGTCAACTTACTTTGATTACTCGGTGCCAACCTTCCCTTGACCTTCACAACATCTTTGTTCTTAGGGAGAAAAAGGAAAATAACTTTTTAAGGGCATTCCATTTGAGCAAGCTTCAATCCTCCGATGTCGTTGAAAAACCTAGGAAAGTTAGGATCACTCTAAACGTTCCTTTGCTTAGTGGGGGATCAAGTAGTTGTGAAGAACTGCTTTCTTTCTACAATCTGTTTTGAAACTCACGAGGTTGAAACGAAAAAAATTTATCCCCTCGTATATGAAACGGAAAGATGGTGACTTGTTGAAAGTTAAACCTGAAGATAGAAAGGATGCCAGGTAGCGATTTACCGACTGAAAATAAAGAGGTCAAAACAATTCAAGATTGACTCTGGTAGATACTTTCGGGGATAATTTACTTTGACTGGCTGTTTTTAGATTGGGCGAATTGCTTAAATTGTCTTAATTTTCTCAGATATTATTAGGCCGAGAAACAACTTTGTTATCGATCATTTCAGTTGATATTGCAGTTTGAATGGAATTACCTTGACTTTCTTTAACATTCCTTGATAACATGTCTTTTGAGAAATCTCATCTTTACCTTTTCCTTTTACTTTCTTTACACAATATGAAATTACTTTAGGTATCACCTGTTTATGCCGATTTATTTTTGACACCGAATTTCAGTTTACTCCTGCTTGTTTTGTATGCAGCGGGAATTCTGTAAAAGACAAATACGAATCTTATCCGAAATGTGCCGAAAGTTTATGAACGAAAAAAACAGAAAATCAAAAAGCAATGTTTAAATAAAAAATACATGTATGTACACAAAACATATATAATAAAATTTATTTTTTTGATTCTGGCGACTGTTATGTCATGTAATGCTTTAAATATCGCCCATTGACAGGGGCGTTGAGGACTTCTTCATCTATATTTTCCAGTAGGAAAGAATTTTTTACTTCCGGAGTCGAGACCCTGAATGGTCCATACCAGAGGTGGTCAAATTTACTGTGCTTCACTGCTTCCTCCTTTCTTGCATCCCATCTTAGCACTAAATCACCTGGAAGGAATTCTCTGTCCTTTGCTTTGCAGTCAAACAATGCTTTCATATCATCTTGGTACTTCTGCATCTTCTCATCAACTTCGACTCTATGTTGTTGAACCTCAATCAGCTAATTAATTCTCTTGGTTACATGATTGGGTTCCTCATTTTGATCCTGCCATAGCTTCATCACTGGTAGTGCTAGGTTTATAGGTAGAACAACATTTGTCCCATAGACCATTTGAAAAGGCAAAATGTCGATAGACCTTTTAGTGCTGATGCAGTTTGCCCATAATGCGTATTTTAAGTGCACATGCGAAGACCTTTTATTTTCATCCAATACTTTCTTGATTATATTTACCAGGCTCTTGTTAGATGACTCGGCCAATATGTTCCCCTGGGGATAATATGTTGTGGAATGCCCAAGAATGATGTTATCCCTTTGACATAAGCTGATCATAGCCATAGATTTAAAGGCCTGGGCATTGTCAGTAACTATCTTTCGGGGACAACTCAATCTTGACAAAATATTTTCTTCCAAGAAATCGATTACCACTGAGTCTGTTGCCCTTTTGGTTGGAATGGCTTCCACTGATCCGGATTATTTTCGCCACGAAATGAGAGCGGAGATATAACATAGAAATATTCAAAGATATTGCAAGAGAGACAACAATATAACAGAGATATAGCGGAAATATAAAAAGAGTCACAGATATACAGTAATACACGATTTCTATTAATGAAATAAATGTACAGAGACTGTAAAAGTACAGAGTGAAAGACTCGCTAGAATGGTGGTAGCTTATCTCTTAGAAGAGATGTGACGGCTACTTGCATCCAATGAGAAGATCATTACAATGAGGCTCGGAGGGAATTTTTACAATAGACGGGAATGCCAAAAGTCCTAGACATCCAAAAACCTAACCCTAGGAGATAAAGCGCCAAAAGTCATGTGGGCCCCGTTTGGGTAAGTTAGTACATCAACTTCCTGGGGTCGTAACTTTTGCATACGATCTTCGTTTTAGGCATGTGATAGCTCGTTGGAAAGGTATCATCAAGGAGATTCATTTTGGGGGCTCAATTATGCCTTTGGTTATCATTGAGAACCTCTATCTTGAAAAACCCTCATTTAGGCCCTCAAAATGGCCCCGGAAGTTAAAACCTTCTAAAAATAGTAAATTGCCAAAATTGCCAGAAACATGTTTTGGGCTAGTTGGAAAAGGTGGGTGGCCACCGATATCCACCTGGATCAATCCTCCCTCCTTATGAAGCAATGGTCTCCATTGAGTTGAGTTCCCGGGGGAGAGGGGAAACTGATTGTTGAATCTGAATCTTGGTGAGTTGCTTGCCTTGTTGGAACCGTCACACTGCTTGGTTTGTTGAAGGTCGTCACGAACCTATGGCTGGAAGGGTTGGACCTTTTTAACCCGTTTGGCTACATGAGATGACTGTGTGCAGAAGGAATCTTTGTGCTTTGCTGCAACCTTGTCGACCTGCTTCTGGTGGATAGAAAGTGCTTGGGCCGAGGCTGTAGTGGTTGCAGTATCCTTTTGTTCCCCTTTTGAACAGATTGTGGAGAAGATGAATTTTGTAGTATGAGATACTACCTTGCGGCACTGTTTAGGTGGGGCAGTAGTTGGAACTACCTCTGGTAACCTGTAGAGATGACCCCCCAGAGTAATAATGACACTACGGGGTCGAGACTCATAGATAGCATGGAGTTTCCACATATATGGTTGGCCTAAGAGAACATCACAAACATCCAGTGGGGCAACATCACATAATACCTCATCCGTGAAGCATTGGATGCCGTATGCAAATCGACATTGTTTGTTGACACGGAGATCTCGTCCTTGGCGAAGCCACCTGATGTTGTATGGTTGCGGGTGTGGTGTTGTCGACAATCCCAACTGTTTGACGACCTCTGCTGAGATGAGGTTCTTCCGGCTTCTGCTATCAACAATAAAATGCAACGGGGTCCCCTTCACCCACATATGTGAATGAAAAAGGTGCTCCCCCTCTTCATCGGTTCTTCTGGTTGAATTGCCACGGTCGTGACAATACTAGTGGGGTCTGCGTCAATGATCTGTCCTTTACTGTTATTTTCAGAATCAAATTCTGAATCAAGGTTCGGCTCTTTGTCTTTGATCTCGGCCACCAATGACTCTTTTGAGCGACATTCATCGGTGTTGTGCTAGGGGCTTTTGTGGAAATCGCACCATTTTCCAGTGTCCTTCTTTGTCTTCCCGTGACCCTTCTTTTCATGTGGCTTTTCAGGAGACTGTTTGTTAGGGGTGTGTTTGTCATACTTTGGTTGTTGTGGATTTGCAGAAACAAAATCCCGTTTGTTATGGTGCTTAAATTTCTGCTCGATTTTAACAGCATATCGATAGGCAGCACCGAGTGATGAGATGTCTAGAAAATCCATTTCAGTATGGATGTATCTGTGTAGAGCGCCACGGTATTTCAGAACCAAATGTCGTTCAGAGTCTTTGATACCCATCTTGGTGCGCAAGGTATGGAAGCTATTGGTGAACTCCGAACTAATTGGCCCCTCTCTTGCCGCAGTGTGGTCCATCTCATGTACTGGTCCTCATAGTTTCCAACAGGGTAATACTGTTCCTTTGCCGCATCCACAAAAAAATCCCAAGTGGGATCGGCCCCATATATTCTAGACTCCTCTGTGGAACTCTGCTCCCTTTAAGTTTCCCACCAATGTTTGACATGGGGGAGAGCCTTAAGGAGTGCGAAGGTGATCTTTTCCTTGT
>ML776731.1:438359-457116 GCA_009831015.1 Picea engelmannii
CCCATTTGGGTAAGTTAGTACATCAACTTCCCGGGGTCGTAACTTTTGCATACGATCTCCGTTTTAGGCGTGTGATAGCTCGTTGGAAAGGTATCGTCGAGGAAATTTTTTTTGGGGGGCTCAATTATGCCTTTGGATATCATTGAGAACCTCAATCTCAAAAAACCCTCATTTAGGCCCTCAAAATAGCCCCGGAAGTTAAAACCTTCTAAAAATAGTAAATTGACAAAATTGCCAGAAACATGTTTTGGGCCAGTTGGAAAAGGTGGGTGGCCACGGATATCCACCTGGATCATCCTCCCACTTAGTAAAATAATCTGTAGCTGTTAAGATCCACTTATGTTGAGCACTGGGATGGGGATTAATTTCATCTATGAATTATAGACCCCATTGCTGAAACGGGTCTTCAACTTTGACTGGAACTAGAAACAGTGTCAGGAGCTTCTGATTACCTGTGAATAGTTGACAAGGGTTGCAGGTACGCACTTTGGCATTGACGTCCGAAAAGAGTTTTGACCAGTAGTACCCAGCCCTCAAGATCTTGTAAGTTGTAGCTCTCCATGCGTGATGCCCCCCACAAATTCCCTCATGAAATTCGTTTATAACCCGCTGAGTTTCCAATTCAACTAAACAGACTAACAAGAAAGCGAGTGGGTCTTTCCAATATAGCTGATTTTCGGCGATACAATATTTAACTACATGGAGTTTTAAAGTTCCGGCTTTAGATTGTGATAGTTCATTTGGCCATTTTAGAGTTAGTAGGTATGACACTATGTCTCTGTACCAGTCCGATGATAAGAACTTCTCTTCGATCTTGTTTGGGCTTGTTTCTTCATCCAGCCCGTTTAGGTCTGTGTCTCCGTCGCCTTCCTGCAGGCAATTGATATCTAGTGCTCTGAGATTCGATTCAGCTAAGAATTTGGCCAGGCCTTGCCCTTTTATCATTTTGGTCGGTTTAACCTCCAGATCGAATTCTTGGATTTTAGCCAGCCATCGCCCTCTTATTCCGTCACTGTCTGGCTGTACCAATATATCTTTCACAGAAATGGTAGGCACGTACGCAATTATCTTTGAATGTAGTACATAAGTTCTGAATGCCTTTAATGCTTTTACCATTATGTACGCCTGTTTTTCTATTATGTCATACTTCAGTTCTGCGTCTCTAAGGATATTACTAAAAAACGTGATTGGTTGTTTGAATCCCTCTCCATTCTTTTGTAGGAGCACCGTGGCGATAGTTTGTTCGGAGGCAAATGAGAAGATAAGAAAATCTTTCAGATAGTCTGGGCTTGCTAACACAGGTGCCTCGCTTATGAATTTTTTAATATGCACGAACGATGCTCTGGCCTCGGTTGTCCAATTTACTCCTCTATCTTTCTTCAACATACCTGTGATCAATTTGACAATCTCAGCGAAATTGGGAATAAACCTTCGTAAAAAATTTATTCTTCCTAAGAAAGGTTGAATCTCTTTTATATTTCTGGGAATATTTATAGTATCTATTGCTTCAATTCTCTTACGATCAATCCTGATTCCATCCCTAGATACGATATGGCCCAAAAGCTTACCTTCTTGCATAGCGAAATGTGATTTCTTTGGGTTCAAGGATAGACCAAACTTGCGGCATTTTTCGAAAGTCTGTTTAAGATGGATCAAGTGTTCTTCATCGTTTTTAGAGAAAATCGTCAAATCGTCGAGGTAAATGACTATGAACTTGTCCCTTTCTCCTATGAAAGTGATGTCCATAGTGCGCTCGAATGTGGCCCCTGCATTCATCAAACCAAAAGGCATTTTGTCATACATAAACGTACCCCATGGTGTGGTGAAAGCAGTTTTTTCCCTATCTTGTTCATTCATGGCGATTTGATTATAACCAGAGAACCCATCTATCATAGACATTCGGTTTGATCCAAAAAAAAATTCTAACACATGGTCCATTTTGGGCAGCGGATAATTGTCCTTGAGAGATGACTTATTTAAGTTTTGAAAATCCACACACAGTCTGATTTCCCCATTCTTTTTCCCGACTGGGACCAGGTTTGCTACCCAGTCTGAGTATCTCAGAGGTACGATTATTTTCGCGTCTAAAAGTTTCGTAACATACTTTTCAATCACCGGTAACAAAATGGGGTTAATTTTCCTAAGCTTTTGCCTAAACGGTTTGAGCCTAGGCCTCAAAGGTATCTTGTGATCAATTATGGAAGTGTCATATGTTCTTAACTCATCATAAGACCAGGCGAAAACATCTTTATACTGTCTAAGTATGTCTTTGTACTTATCTTTTACTTCGGGAGGGAGGAACTTGGATATTTTTACCACCCTGGATTCTTTTTCAGTTCCTATATCACAGTCCTCTACTTCTTCTGGTTGGGGCTGCAAAGTGGATTTCACAGGTACATCGTTCTGGTCAAAAAGCCTTTCTAAAGGAATCAAGCCTTTCAGAATCTGATTGCTTTTAAGGACCAGCATACGATGATCCACAATTTTTTCTCGGAAGGTCTCAGGATCTTCCCCCTCTTGCATGATCCACATCGGGTCGTTTTGATTTTCTTGGTCTGCATCAATTTCGAAGAATTCCCCCACTACTGCAAGAAATTTCTTAATTTGTTCGTCATCCTCAAAGACCTTCCAGTGTCGAATATTGTTTGGTATATAGGGTTTGTATATGATTTCAATGTGATACTTCAATTTGAAAGTCATGGGAGGAGAGAATGTTGAAGTTGCTTTTGCCAATGCATCAACATGTAAATTTTCTACGCGAGGGATAAAGTGGACGTTTACGAATGAGAAAAAGTTTTCCATGAGATCCCAAGCACAATTTCTGTATGTTCTTAGTCTGGGATGCTTGGCTAGGTACTGTCGGTTTATTTGTTTGACTATTAACTCTGCATCACCATATACCTCCAAGTTACTTATATTTAGCTTTTTGGTAGCCTCTAATCCTAAGATCAATGCTTCATATTTGCATACGTTGTTAGTGTAATCTATGTCCCACTGCAGTCGATAGGAAAAAGGAACAATGAACTTACCTCCGGGAGCCACTAAAAGCACTCCTGCACCCGGCCCCTCAGAAGATGAAGCACCATCAAAATACATTTTTCAGACACCAGTGTTACACAGATATTCTGTCATGTAATCTGATTCTTCTTGCTCTATATATTTTTCTTCCGGACAACCATCTAAACCATCATCAAAAGACAAGATACAATTTCCCAGATGTTGGTCCGCAATGTAAATAGGGAAATTGTTTGGGTTTTGAGTGTCACTCACTGTATATGCTAATCTTGTTTCTCTGTATAACCGAGTGAACTGACCACCAAACACAGGGATTGTGGCAAAAGTCATGTCCAACTGAAGAGAACCCCCCAACTTGGCTCCCCATGACCTAGATAACAACAAGCCATACTTAGGGGGAATATTTGCGATAACCACATCCATCAGGATACTCTTAACCGAGACTTGTGCCAGGGTAACTACCAGATCTTTTATCATCCCCATACACTTAACCCTTCTTGAGTCAAAAGAGTACAGATTCCCATAAGGTCTAATGATCTGGAGACCTAATTTTTCCATAATAATCTTGGGCATAACATTATGGGAGGCTCTGGAGTCTAACATGCAATTGTGCAACAGTTGATCATACACATTCAGAGTGATATAAAAGGGAGCAATGGTGTCTTTGGCCCCTTCTAAATGGGGACCAAACGTGATGTTAGGTTTGTCATCTTCTAGGTTTAAAACATCTGACTGGATTTCTATCTCAGAGACGCCCATCGCTTTGGTAACCTGCTTCTGATAAACGAGGTTTTTTGCTAATTCTACCAAAGGGATGGGTATCTTAATATTATTTATCTCATATTCAAAACTGAAAGCTCTGCTCACCTTGTTTGTTTCTTTGGTTGAGACTTCTGAATCCTTTCTCTCCGACTTATTTGTCTGGACCGCTTTATCACTCATGGTCCTAGTTGAAGATGTAACTTTATTTGCCGGTTCGGCTCCTTATGCTTGAGTTTCAACTTTTTCCAGTTCGGACTCTTGCGTGCTTACCGTTTTCGTTTTGTTGTTAGGTAATAAGGTCTCTTCTGAAAGAGGCTCATAAGCTTGACCTCTTTGGAGGATTTTCTTGGGTTGAGTAGTTGAGGTGGGCTTACTCTTAGATCTTAAGTTGTACTTTGGTTGAAACTTAGCCATTATCATCTCTGTTTCAGGTTGAGGTTCACAGAGATCAGTGTGATCACCTTCTTCACCCTTATTCGACGATTGTGGCGTGTTTAGAGATTTTTCATAGTCTTCTCGAGTCAGATATGGTTGAGTGCAGTCATGACCGAAATTTGTGACATCATTATCTGAATCTCCGAAGTCCTGAAAATTGTTCGCTCCTATAAAATTTTCACTCTTTAAGGGAGCCTGTATCTTTTGATCTTCATTTTTTATTTGTCTTTGTTGGTTCGGGGGGTTGGGGTTCCTCTTGAAATCCTTCTTAGGGAAAGAGTCATCTTTGGCCTGTTCGAGTTCCATTCTGGATATTTTATTTGACATTTCTTTAATCACTCTGGCCATATCGTCCACCCTATCATCTGCGGATCTATTTGACCCTGAAGGACCTGCTTGTTCTCTAAAGAGTTTGGTCTCTCAGTTTCCATTTTCTAATTTAGCTTTAAGATTACCTGAAGCCATCATATTAGACTCTATTTCTACTGTGTTGTCCTACATTCGATTTAAGGTGGCTCCCCTTCTCTCTCGCAAAAGGAGTGTGAAATCCAGTTCGAAAGATCCGGCGAATGTTACTTTGGCCGTGGGTTGAGACGGTTTAACCTCGATTGGGATCTTATTATACAGTTTGTTGAATCTCTGAATAAATTCCATGACTATTTCTGAGTTCTTTTTCCTTAAAGACCCAAATTCGGTTAAATAATATAGATGGTCTTTTCTCTCACCCCATTGTCTGAGGAAAGCATCTTCCAAAGCATCATAAGACAAGATAGAAGCTGCGGGAAGGTTCTGAAACCAAGTTCGGACCTGACCTTAGAAGGTTTGGACAAGGAGTCTCGAATATATGTCCTCATGCTCGATACCTAGAATGTCAATGAATTGATCAAATAAATTAATATGTTCTGCCGCGGTTAGATCCCCTTCCCCGATGAATTTTGGTAGATTTTTAATGTAATTTTCGGGAAGGTCATGTAGAGGGACGGGCAATACTAAGGGAGCATATCTGGCTACAACTTTCGCAAAAACTCTGGGAGGGGGGGAAGACCCTTGGGCCTTGGCCTCCAGCTCCTCCTAGAGGGGATCCTCCCCCTCCTCCTCTGATAAACCCTCCACCTCCTCCTACAAACCCTTTGCCTCCTCCTCCGACAACTGCCATTGTTATTTGTGGAAAGTTATAAAGGGGGTTTTGGAAAATTAAAAGTTACTCTTTGTTTTCTTCAAGAAGAGGGAAATCCGACGAGGAAAGATAAGGAACGTGAGGACTTGGTTCCTCAGATTTGCAAGAGATGAAATCAGGAGAACCGACGGGTGTGGAAACCGAGTGGGTAACACACTCTTCAGAATTTGGTGAAGTCGGGAAATTCAATTGAAGGGAAGAAGGTATGTCAAAAGCTGGGGAACTTTCAATAGGGCCCTTTCCTTTGTGTACTAAGGGGATTGTCGGAAGAATATCACTCCTAATTTCGGAGCAGTTTGGCATTGAAACTATAGTATCAAAGAGAGGAATGAGTGAAGTTGAGGGTTCGGAAGAACTCTTAGTCTTCAGTGGTGGGGTTTTAAGTTTGTAAACTGCAGCGGTTGGCTTAAAAGAGCCTCTCACCTTTAGAATTTTTTCGGGATCGGTAACGGGCGTAATCTGCTTACCATCCGGGTTTTGTCTGGTATTCCTTCGACTGGATGCCAGTTTATTGTTTATGGATTTGCCAAGTGAAAGATTATGAAGCCTTAAAAGGTGTGTACTCTTTGTTCACTATCAAAGGGTAACACTTTCAACGAAAAACAAATGTCATTTTCCCAGGGAAAAAGATTTCGTAACTTCAGTCCCCAGCAATGGTGCCAGTAAGATGTTGTTCCCGAGTCTGTACTTAAGGGTTAGAAGTACAGTGTCAAGGCATCCGAAAGTGGGTAAAATATGTAGAAGAGAGAAACGTCAACCTTTGACAAAGGAAACTAGGGAAGATTTCTACGTTGGTGTTGTCTAGCTTCCAACTGTTCCTGGATAGTTATATCTTGTTCAATGGTTGCCCATGAGCGTTCAAGTTCGACTCGGTTAGTAGACATTTTAAGAATTGTGTCGAAAAGTTTTAAGGCAATGTGCGTTTGGTTTGATATTCTGGGTTCGATGTTAGGCTGTGTTAGTACAGGGACAGTCATGGAGGAACAGTAAAAGTGGGAAAAACTTCAGAGAGAGATTAAGTGTTGTCTCAATTTGGTCGTATAAGAGAGAATTTATGATTTTAGGAATAAAATAGGGATGCAAATCAAAGGCTCTTTCCCGTAACTGTATTATATTTTAATAAAGGTGTGAGGTGGGAGAAAAACATTTAGTTGTCTACAGTGTAAGGCTCCTATCGAGGGAGAATCACACGTATAAATAGGAGAGGAAAATTGTAAGGAAATAACCGATGTAGCAGAGAATATGTGAAGAATTCTGAAAATATAGACTGGTCTTACACCTGTTGATAGATGGTATAGAGGAAAAACAGTAAACAATTACAGAAAACCAAAATTCATTCGCTATAGTAGTGGTCATACTAAATTATAATGAAGCACATCAATTAAGAATATGAAATGAAACGAAATATGAGATACAAAGAAACAAACTTGTAACACAATCGTGACGGAATTGAGAATCTTCAGATTTTCTTGTATTAACTCTCAAATGTAAAAAACTCTGTTACAATTGACACAAAAAGGTCCAACCTTGTTTATTTCTTTCTGTGGTATATTTATACAATTTTACAAATAAGATAGAATCTCAATAGTCACAAAATTTCAGTTATGATAGGGAGGAGAGAAATCACTCTATTTCTTCTTCTTTGTCTTCACTTGGTGCCAGACGTTTGTCTTTGCGCGGGCTCGGTACAGGCGACACATCTTTCAACCAGTTGAGATATTAGCCGAGACGGTTTTGCTTGACAGCTGGCTTCAAAGAAGTAACATTCTCGGGCTAACTGTTGCAGCCTGTCTTCCATCTATCCATCTATGATGTCGATGGTACATAATTGTGCACTGGGTTTAATCATGCATTTATCTACTTGGACTATGTCCACCGTAGTCATCTGATAAATATTGGCCGAATCTCTTTCTTCTTTTTCCCTCAGATCAAGCAAGATATTTTCCACATTCATTTGCATCAACGTCTCAGCATTACCTCCATTGTCGATGCCTAGCAAATCGTCATCTATAGAATTAAAGGCCTCCTCTAGGGAGTTGGTTATCTTTTTGTCTTGTTACCTGCCTTCGGTGATGTTATGTTCCCATTCCTTTAATAGAATGTTTCCTCTGGTTTTCTCTGAAATGGTGAACCTGGGAGTACCTGCCGAAACTCTATTGTTCATGGCTATCATAGCCTCCTGGAAGGCGACCCGAGTTGCTCCGACATCCGTTTCTCTGGAAGATAAGTTCTTGGAAACCTGATTTACTAGCAAACAGTTGTCTCAGATTGCTTCTATCTTGGTGAGCAAATTTCGCTGTGTCGCAGAGACTCTGCTCCGAACTCGATCCCCTGGGCTTTGAACATCCCGATGTTTATCATTCTGCTCGTGGCGGTCTCCACCCTAGCCTGTAGTTGTTCGATCAAAACCTTTTGCTGGCTCGCTTGCATTCAACCATCCCAGACCACTAGATGTGCTTGCTCAAGCTTAGTTTTGAGCATCTCTATCTCATTTTTATCGGCCAATCTGGCCTACTCTAATCCCACGCTCGCCTAGTCTTTAGTAGTCTCTGTTGTTGTGGCCAGTCTGGCTTCAAGGGTCCTAATTAGGCGATTTTTTCTTTTAAGTTGGTTCTTTAAGAACCCGACTGAGAATTGATTCACCGAGGCATATGCTCCTAGTGTCCCTTCTATTTCAGTAGTGAATTGCTCATTTTTCTTGTCCTTTCCATCAGTTATGACTTTATATTTCTTGGCATTCGACTCTCCTTCTTGATAAAATTCCCTTTTCACTACTGCCTTTCTCTTTTTATCGAAGAAAAACTCATTCGGAGGGAGTTATTCTACTCTTATGGGCCTCAGCTCTTCATTGAATATCCATCCTGCATCAATATTTCCCTGTGTCGACTGCAAGGGGGTAACTGATGTGATGGGCTCTCCGATCTGCTTCGTCAATTTTCTTGGAGTATCGACCGGACTCTGCTTCTTAGGTGGTTCTGGAGTCTTTTTGGCTGCTTCTGGATTCTTCGTTTGTTCCCCCTCGTCCTAGTGTTTTCCCTGGTCGGGAGTCGCATCCTTAGAATCTTCGACATCCTTTTGTTTCGTCTCCAAAATACCTATACCCTCACCTCGCAACACAGCGGGAAGACAGCTACGTCGATGTTCCTGGAACTTCAGAACATCAGCTCTTTCCTCAGGTTCCAAGGATTGTATTCGGGCTAGAATCTCCTCATAGGACCTTGCTCCTCATAAAATGTCATCCGAAGGTGAATTCTCATGCTCAAATCTTTTGAGCCCGCAATTGGTCAAATGGTTGCTCACAACCCTCTGGGGATCGTTCTTCTTGTATTCGATGGAGACCAAATTTAGGTCTTCCAAGGCTGTGGCCTCGGCTTTGGCATGCCTGAAATCTAATAAAGAATAAGAATTCAAATGAACAGGAAACGACGACCATACCTTCTTCGAGTACCCTTTAAGTTATTTGCTTACACCGCCAATTACCGTTTGACGGGCAACCTCGCGACAAGCTAGCTTGTCGGGCATGAACAATGGCAGTGCATGTGGCGAAACAGAAGCCTCGAAAACTCTGACGTATGAAAATTCTGCTTCCACATACCAGTCTACTATGCTGCTCAGATTCGTTACTATGTTGTCCGAGATCCGGGGTGGCGGGTGACAAAAAATGGTGATATGTAGGGGCAGCATCACCCAGTTAAAAATTTCATACGCAAAATTTTCCGATTTATTTTCCCATAATTTTGCATGATATACATGTATGGGTTCATCTTTGGCCGAAGTCCAACTCCATCTCATTAATGGAAATGGTGTCATAGAACAAATTGCGTCCATAATGTATGCGGACATGAAGAATGACGACGCCTTCCCATTCTCCTTCTGCTCCCGATACTCTGTGACCCGATTGTTCAAGCTATCTGAAAGCATCTTTGCCCAGTTAAAGGAAGTGCCTTCAGCTACCCGAAACATTAGAGGCACCCACGCAAGGAAAAAATGCGATGTGTCCTCTTTCCCATATAACCGGCATGTCATCATGGCCACATATTTGCACTGCAGTTCTAACGAAGCGATTGAATATATGCCATGGGTATCAGCTCTGAACTTTGTGGTGTTTGAAACCCAATTCTTTATCAAATTGGACATGGTTTTATAATACTGTATGCATTCCTTCTCCTTGAATTCTTCCAAGAACTCAATGCCATATGTGTGGTCGAACGTCGTGGGCAACGTATACATGGTTTGCAGATGCTCTGGCCTGAAAGTCCCGATGTTGACTCTCTACTCATTCATGATAGTTTTGGTAGGTATGTCCACATGGTCCAATGCCCATCGGACCATATCATAATATGGAAGCGACCGTGGCCTGACTACTACTCTGTGCATTCCAGATTGGACAACTATTTTGTACTTGGTGGTCATATCATCTTTTTCGTTATCGCTGGAGTCGTCAGCATAGTCCACCAAATCTGCCTGTAGAACATCCGAAACGAAAGACCAATTCGGGACCGAATCGATACTTCGAGGTGAAGTATCAGAGACATTGTCCGAGCCTTGTCCTGAAACCTCAACATTCGCCTTTGATGTTTTTCGTGGTGCCATGGCTGGAGATTGCGTTCTGGCTCTTCTGCGATAGAAGTGCGTATACATACAAAAGTTAGTTGCTCAGGGATAATGTGTTCTGAGTAATATGAAATGCATTTGTTGTAATGAACCACAACTCTTATATATAATTGAAAATTCAGTACATTTCAGAGAAAGTCTGTCAAATCATATTTAGAAATAAATTTTTCCGTAAAAATTCGATCTTATACATCGATTTACCCTATTTCCTCATTAATGCCATAAATTTTTGGCGGTTTAAAAAAATCAGTTGGCGCATGGAGGAAAAAGGCTACCTCGTAAATCGTGCAGACATCAAAGCACGGGATATTCATTGATTTAGCTTAATTAATCTGATTTTACTGCTGTTAACAATGTTTCGGTACTCGTTATATCGAGGATTTTACTTTAACATTTTGAGTCTCTAACACCCGAGTCTGCAAAGATCGATTTTGGTTAATAAAAGGTAATCATGATTTGGGGCTTGATTAATTTTATAATTATTATATTCACCATATCGCGACTCGGAGCTTCGAAGATAAGTTTTTGGGAGATTTACATGCCGAGTTGCGAAACTGCGAGATCGCGATAACATGACTTAATTAATAGGGAAGATAATCTTGGATTAAGTAATTAATTAATCACGTCATAACTGCATCGTGATCTCGCGAGTTGGGGTTTAGACGGTGAAACTTTCGAAAAGGACAACGCCGAGTGGCGAAATTCCGAGAAAATCTTTTACCACGGTTTAACTTTTACCCTTAATCTTGACATGAGTTACTCAAATAAGGACCTCATGTTCTCGGCTATCGTGGCTATGACAATAAATTTTTGGGTTTGGCGAACGCCGAGGTGCGAAACCCCGATGACGTTTAATCATGAGTTAAGGAAAACTTTACCCTTGTTACTGTCTTGAGTGAAAAATTAAAATGATTTCTCTATTTCGTGGCTCAGGATGTGTGAACTACATGACTTATTATCTGACTTACGAGATCACGAAGTAGAACCAAAGATGAAACATTTTTTACGAAAGGTAGGACTTGTTTCAAGAGTAGAATAATCATTGTTGCTCGTGTGATAAAGCTTCAGAGATCTCGATATCTCAGAGGGAAATTATAAAAACCATCTTTAGATTTCAAGCATTAAAATGAAATTTGAGACAGGCTAGAAAAACAAGGGTGACTCCAACAGTGGGTATATTCGAAGCATCATACTGAAGGAAGCCCATAGATAACTTTATTGTGCACATCCAGGTGTGAATAAAAAGTACGCAGACATAAGGAAGCTCTTCTTCTAGGTAGGCATGAAGCACGATGTAGTCCATTTTGTCACCAAGTGCCTACAGTGCCAACAAGTGAAAGATGACCACCATCACCCGACATGTCTCCTACAACCACATGATGTTCCTATGACCAAGTGGGAAGTCATTTCTATGGATTTTGTTGTGGGGTTGCCACTCACATCTCATAGACACAATGCCATTCTTGTGATAGTTGATAATTTTACCAGGAGTGCTCATTTTATTCCGATTAGAGACACTTATGATGTCACTGATGTGGAATGCATGTTTGTAAGTGAGGTCATCCATTTTCATGGGTTACCTAAGAAGTTCATTTCAGATAGGGACTCCAGATTCACTTCTAGGTTTTGGAAAAGTTTACAGTCAACGTTGGGGACTCAATTGAACTTAAGAACAACTTATCATCCTGGAACAGATGGGAAAACTGAGAGAGTAAATCAAGTCATGGAAGACATTCTTAGGATGTATGTCATGGATAATCAAACCCATTGGGAGAAGTACCTACCTTTGGTAGAGTTCGCCTACAATAACAGTTTTCATAGCTCCATCAAAATGCCACCCTACGAAGCTCTGTATGGAAGGCCATGCAGAACATTGTTGAGTTGGGAGAGGTTAGAAGACTAAGTAAGAGTTGGGATAGAATTGATTGAAGAGATGGAGGAACAAGTGATTCATATTAGGCATAGACTAAAGGAACCACAGGATAGACAGAAAAGTTATGCGGATGCACACAGGACTGACTGAAGTTATAAAGTGAGAGATTAGATTTTCATTTGTATCAGGCCTAATAAGTGTACCATATAGTTCGGAAAGGGGACAAATTTGTCACCTCAATTTATAGGACCATTCAGAATCCAAGAGAAAATTGGACCCGTTTCCTATCATCTCGTACTGCCACCCCACTTGCATAAAACTCATAATGTTTTTCATGTGTCTGTTCTACGTCATTATGTTGTTGATGAATCACATAAACTAAATTGGAAGGAATTGCATGTATCGGACATGGGAACCCTCATGGTAGAACTATTACGCATATTGTACTGTAGATTCTAACAGCTCAGGAACCGTCTGGTAGACCAAGTTAAGGTCCAATGGGACAAGTATAGTCCAGGATCTACTACTTGGGAGGATCTCGAGACATTACGACGAGATTATCCTTCACAGTTTTTACCACCTTGAGAATTTGTTTCTCGAATTTTGGGTGTATATAACACCACCTTTTGACTTAGACAACTAGGATTACCTAAGGCCTCATTACTTTTATTTTTTGTTCACCATGAAACTATTAATGATACACTTGAACTTTAAGACGTAGAAACATGTATGAATGTTTAAATGATATTTGAATGATAATGGATATGATGCGATATATTATGTGAATGTAAATTTTATGAATGTTTAAATGTTATTTGGATGATGATGGATATGATGCGATATACTATGTGAATGAGAATCCTATGAAGGTTTAAATGTTATTAAATGGTGTTGGATATGATTCAATCTATTATGTAAATGATAATTATATGAACGGGTAATGTTAATTGAATTATGGGATATCATGAGATCTATTTCTAACTTGAAAACTTTGATGTTAAAGTTGCTGGTGCACAGATACCGAATTGAATTTATGGTTGTATGAAATTACATGATGATAATGCATAGATATGTATGATTTTGTGTTACAGACTAATCTGTAGGTCAGTGGGCTATGAAATAGCCAAGAGATAATGGTAATGAAAGTGGATGTCATGACCACCGACCGAGAAACAGTATGGTATGAATCTTTGTATGTGAAATTATATTGGTTTGAATGCATTGCTATGATATGTGGACCAGTGCAGGATTTCATGTGGTGAGACTACCCAAAACTGAATAAACGATGAAAAAACTACGAACAACACGGTGCCACTGTATATTCCATTGTAGGGTGTGAACCCTAGTCCTGTTAGGAGGGGTGGAGGCATTTCCCACCATGTATCCTCTGAAACATGGAGTCATGGGAGGACGGTGTTAGCCCACGCTCGCCTAGATGTGTGATGATGACTGTGAGTTGCCTGCTAGGGAAGCTTGGTCAAGATAGTGACACTTTTGCTTATGGTTTCTATTTGGGGTTAGGTCAATATAGTTGATGCTCCAAGATAGTCCAGCAGAGGAAGGATTGGAATGGAAAATGGAAGTAAGTTAGGGAGGAAGGATGAATAGAAATAGTTGAGAGTGTATGGAGATTCGTCTTATGGTGGAATTTATTGTTTTTCCTTCTTAAAAGAAAATGTGTATATATGTATATTCATCATTACTTAACTAAACTACAATTGTCTAAATAAAATTATTGAGTTAGATTATTGTAATTAAGGGAATTCACAAACATTTCATTGGTTTATTATCTTTTATAAAATGAATAGTCTTGTTGATTGGATTGGATGCATACATAAATTACTATAAGGGTGATAGTTATTGTTATTAGTACATGCACGAGACTTGTATGTACTAGCTACACATGCATTTCTTGTACATGCACACTAGTATGTATGAGTTTTCTTGTCTTACTTACTAATAATGTCGGTTATTTGCTATGAATGTGTGACCCATGTGTCTTTTCCCTTGTATCATAAAATACTTTAACTTCGGGACAAAGTTTCCTGAAGGGTGGGTGTATGTAATAACCCTAAGTATTTAATCAATTGTCATGGTTTAAATAATTTTTTAATGTATATTAGTTTAAATAATTAATTAATTAATTGTCCTGGTTAAATATTTGTTGAATGTGAATTGGTTTAATTAACTAATTAATTAATTTAATGATTAAATATCTCTTTAATAAAATATACTTTAATAAATTATTAATTATTAATTTGTATCGAATGATGGAACCATTAAAGAGAAGGGGATAAGGTGGTTGGCATTGAATGGAGGGATAAGGTGGGTGAGTCTTAATGAAAGGGAGAAGGTCGTGAATGAGAGAAGGGGGAAGGAGGATAAGAGGAGGAAAAAACATTCAAGAGAGGACTTTTGGATTTTGGGGGAGAGAGCATCATTTTGAGAGAGGAGAGGATTGTATTGTTGGTTTGGGGCTGGAGTAGTTTATTGGAGGATGGTTCTGGTTTTTGCTTCAGGAACTTGTTGGAGTTGGGTGGACTGAGACAGGGGGCACCTGTTGCTGGGAGTTTTGGGCTTGGGGGCCAGAAATCCTTACGGAATCGTGGAGCTAGGGAGATGGAGAGGCTCTATTCCTAGCTGGCTGGGAGGCTAGTCGGTTTTGGGCAGGGCATCAGGTAGAGTTGGAGAACAACAGGAGCATCAGTTAGAGGCATGTATTTTCATTAATATGTTGAATTTGTGGTTTATTATCATGTTCTTGAATATGATGAATATGTAGTTTATTATCATGCTGATAAATATGTTGTCGTTTATTATGATGTTGCTCATAATTTTTAATTATGTTGAATAATGAATGGTTAAAAGTTAGGATAGCATTTCTCTATTTTAACTTATGTTTTATAAGGTTCTGTTAGAAGAGACCTTACACTTTTAAATATAAAATAGGATTATGTGTTCCAATTCCTTTACCAGTAATATGCATTCAGTGATTTGAATAAGTTAACAAGAAAGACCCTTATGCGCTACTTGGAGGCATGATTCACTAGAGTTTTACAATATTTTTATCCAATAAAGTCACCTCATCCGACACTTCTGATCCTTCAGTATGCAACATGCAATATTAAACTCAAGTTCAGATTATAGTGAAGCTTTTGAGTACGAGATTGCAATCAAGTACTACTTGTTACCTCTGATTATTTCTAGATAATCCAGATTGATATGTGAGGTGTCCCTCGCCTCTAATATTGAACTTGTAGTGTCGTGTCTATCCCTTTTTGTTGATCTCTCTTAACCATAGAGAAAGTCGCATATCATATTTATGTGTAAGCCATATTATTCTTAGTTGTTTTACGACTTCCCTTACATGTTAGGATCTCCTTGTGTGTTGTTCCTAACCTATATAGACATCGTAAGACCTAAGCAGTGTTTCTTCACTTTACCTATTGGGTGAAAGCATGGGATATGATCCACGAGATCACCGAGCCTCGAAGAGTGCATATCCTTTTAGTATGACCTTAGCTTTTGGGGTTAGTGATGTTTAAATTACTAAGACAACTGAGAGGGGGGGCTGAATCAGTTGTAGTTGAGCTTAAAAAATATTAAATCTATTAAGACATCATTAATATTTCTTCAAGTGATCCTCAACAATATACAACATATGGACAGTAAAAGAAAAGAGCATCAGTCACACATAAGATATACACAGAGACAGATTTTTCATGAGGAAACCCATAAAGGGAGAAAACCTCTTCTTCTTTGAAATGATAGGCAGTCTTTTAGGTTCTGTACATCATATCTAATTGAGCACCAACTCAATGTGAGGCTGCTACCTCTGTTTTACAAGATGCAACTTGTTTGAGAGCACCAACTCTCTGGTTTCTCTAGCACCCACTAGAAGGAAGCACCAACTCCCTGGTTTCTCTAGCAACCACTAGAAGGAAGCACCAACTCCCTATATGTTCCAGCACCAATTGGATGGAATCACCAACTTCCAGTTACACAGGCTCCAACCTGTATAACAGAGAACACTTGTTCTCCCTTGCACCACCCTGCCACCCTGGTTTCTCTGGCTACAACCAGATGGAAGCTACAACTTCCTATGTTCAAGTTCTCACTTGAACCTCTGAGGACAACCGTCCTCCCAAGCACCTCCCAACCTCCCTAGAATATGTGTGAATAAATAAACAATCAACTATGTAGATAAATCAATTCTTACCAATCTTCCTTTGTTCTGTAAATCTGGTCTTCTACTAACTGTTCTTGTATTCTTCTCTTCCTTTGTCTGTTCAGCAGGTCGTCTCTGCATCAACTTGTTCTGTCATTCTGCTCTGCTTCTGCTTCTCTTCATCATCTGCTACTCTTCTCTGAGTTTCATCTCACACTGTGAATATTTTCAATCTCACACCACATTCTATGATTTTTCCTTTCTTGCAGTTTCTTTCATTTTTCATACAGAACAACCAACCTCACGTTTTCTATCTCATTTTCTTTTATGCGCACATCCACGACGGTTGCACTTCGCATTTCCTTTGGCAAAGGAAATACAACTGTCCAAGAAACTGAAACGCCAACTGATTCGCAATCATGAGTCTGTTTCACTAACAGATTCATAACTGAGGAATTAACTATGAGAGAGGACATTAACCCTCCGATCTTTGTTCAAATTCATCTGCACCGTTTGATTGGCTTCATGAGATCTTGCATTCATTTCCTTTAAATCGGGTTTCAACATTTCGGCTATCCTGTGCTGAGTGTCTCGACACTTCATTTCGCGATCTCCAAATTTCCGATACAGAACTTTTCTGCACTAGCTCCTTTCCGAATATGACTATGGTCATAACCAAGCGCCTATGCAAAAAGCACTTTTGCGATTTCTCATTTCGTGATTTTTGACACTATGCTTCGTTGACCCCAAGTCAATGAAATTTTGATCACTTGCCACATGTCCTATGATTCGATGGTCCATATGTGATCTTGATTCAATGGCTACGATTGAATCGCGATTTAGCGATTTCGACATTCTTGTTGCATTGGGTTCTTTTCCTCTCCATGTCGTGATTCACGAAACTCCGAAATGGACTTAGATCAATGGTTCAGATTTGATCTTGATTCAATGGCTGCGATTGAATCGTGATTTCGCATATCGCAATTTCGTCATTCTTGTTGCATTGGGTTCTTTTCCTCTTGATGTCTCGATTCGCGAAACTCTGATATGGAGTTAGATCAATGGTTTAGATCTGATCTTGACTTAACGACTACGATTAAATCGCGATTTTGCATATCGCGTTTTCGACATCCTTGATGTCCAGTGTTTTTGTCACTTCAAAGTCCCGATTCATGAAACTCCAACATGGGGTCAGATCAACGGTCCAAATCAAACCTTGATCTGACGGCTCAGATTAAGTCGCGATTTTGCATATCGCGATTACGCCCACTTCTCCTTGTACCTTAGAGGATGTACAGGTTCTTCTTGATCCAACAATGGTCGGATCCTGTGCTTGGATCTAACGGTTGAGATCTGTCCTCCTCTTCAACGATCTCTTCTTGTCTACATTCGGATCTGATGACCCTCGTTCTTTCGGGAATTTTGAATGGATCCAACGATCAGAAATGCTTCTCAAGCTTTACGGGCCTTCGATCCTTCGATCAACCTGAACTTATCTTCTGTTTTCCTATCGATTACAAAATTCCCGTGTTCATGCCAACTTCACTGTTGTACTTGCCATCAATGACAATGATTCCCTGTCTGTTAAATATTTGCCAACAATCTCCCCCTTTGGCATTGATGGAAACACAAGCACCCACATGCATTCGGATCTCCTCTCTCGAACTCTTTTCTCCCCCTTTGACATCAATGTCAAAGAAGAAACATTCTTCCCCTGATCTGTTGCAAAACATACTCCCCCTGTCAACTATAAGCATCTTGGAAATACACCAGATATTCAATAAGTACTCCCCCTGACCGGGTGAATAGATTAGACACAAGAGATTATAACCCCCAACTTTTGACGAAGATATCTAAAAGGGGTCGCTGCTAATGGTTTAGTAAAGATATCAACAATTTGTTCTGTAGAAGGTATATAATTCAGTTGAACAATTCTGTTTGTAACTTGTTCTTTGAGAAAATGGTACTTGATCGGAATATGCTTAGTCTTGGAATGAAGAACAAGATTCTTGGAGACACTAATGGCACTGGTGTTATCACAATGAATTGGAATGGGATCAGCGTAATTTACCTTCAGATCAGCAAGAGTTTGTAAAATCCATAAAATTTGTGTGCAACAAGTAGAAGCAACAATGTATTCTGCCTCTGTAGTGGATAATGAAATTGATCCTTGCTTTTTACTAAGCCATGCAACTAATGAGTCATCCAGAAAAAATGCTCCTCCACTGGTGCTTTTTCTCTAATCAACATAGTTTTCCCAGTCTGCATCTGAATAAGCAGTTACCAGGAAATTATGATTTCTAGAATACCACAGACCATAATTCATTTTTCCCTTCAAGTATTTAAATATCCTTTTGACAACTACCAAATGACTTTTCTTAGGAGCAGACTGAAAACGACCTACCATTCCAACAACTTGCATTATATCAGGATGGGATGTTGTGATGTACAGAAGACTGCCTATCATGGAGAGATATGTCCTTTCATCAACATTAGGTGAGATATCATCTTTACTCAGCTTGCAACCAACCACCATAGGTGTGCTAACTGTTGAGGAATCTTCCATCTGGAATTTCTTCAACATCTCTTTCAAATATTTTTCTTGAGAAATAAAAATTCCTTCAGAGCTTTGTTTTACTTGTAGGCCAAGAAAGTATGACAGTTCTCCTATCATGGACATTTCAAATTCTGTTTGCATAGAATTAGCAAACCA
>ML776731.1:457307-479888 GCA_009831015.1 Picea engelmannii
AGGTTCAGTCATAGATAAAAAGGTAACATGAGATTGTTCTGAGTCTTTAATCAATTTCCTTCTTGTCTGAACTCCTTCATTTATATCCCCAATTATCTGATTTTCAGGATGATTCTTTCTAATAATTCTGAGAGGTGATTTTGCTTCTTTCTGCTTATCTGTGTTAGTTTTAATATTTGTATCTTCATCTGATCCAGACTCTTCTCTTTCTGATCCTTGGACCTGTTCATCTTCATCTTCAATTGTATCTTTTGTTCTTGGTTCAACACTACTTACATTTCTGACTGGGATTTCTTCATCAACTTTTATATCTATACAATCAACTAGCTTGTGCAGTCTCTTATTGTAGCATATGTACCCTTTACTATTTGTAGCATAACCCAAGAAGATACCTTCATCGGCCCTGTCATCATATTTGCCAATATTTTCATCATTGTTCTTGATATAACATGTACTCCCGAAAACTTTAAAATGTTGGATTGAAGCAGGTCTTCCAAACCAAAGTTCATAAGGGGTCTTGTCACTGTGTGGTCTGAGATGAGCTTTGTTAAGGATGTGAACAACTGTATGAATTTATTCCACCCAATATGTCTGAGGTATGTTCCTTTCATTCATCATTGATCTTGCCATTTGTTGTACTGACCTATTATACCTCTCTACAACTCCATTCTGTTGTGGAGTCCTTAGAATTGTGTACTCTCTTTTGATCCCATGTTTATCACAGAACTCTTTGAAGTTCCTAGAACTAAACTCTCCTCCTCTATCAGACCTTACTGCCTTTAATATTTTTCCTGTTTGATTCTCAGTCAGAGCCTTAAATACTTTGAATTTTTCAAATGCTTCAGATTTTTCCTTCAAAAAGGCAACCCAAGTTAGTCTAGAATAGTCATCAATAATCAACATAAAGTAATTTTCTTTTCCCGTACCTTCTTTTCTTGATGGTCCACATAGATCCATATGTAATAACTGGAGAGGTTTTTCTGTTGAAGGAAAGTTTTTAGATTTGAACTGAGTGGGAGTAAGCTTTCCTTTCTGTCAGGATTTACAAACAGAGTCATATGGCTTTGATATCTTCGGAATATCTTTCACTGCCCCATTGTTTTTGAGTTTGATTATGTGATCAAAATTTAGGTGACCAAGTCTCCTATGCCACAACCAACTTTCATCATATTTGCTTAAGTTGCATTCTTCTTCTTCTTCCTTTAAAACATAGACATTGTTTATTGTTCTTATACCTTTTGCAACTAGCTGACTTGAATCCACAATTTTTATTCTACAGTCTTTAGAGGTAAAAACAACTTCACACCCTCAGTCACAGACTTGACTGACACTAAGCAGATTATGTTTCAAATCTTCTACAAGAAACACGTCTTGATCTTTTCTTTTTCCGTTACACAAATTTACAATTCCTTTACCTTTTATCTTTCCAGGTGCATCATTTCCAAAAGTTACATTCCATGATTTGCTATCACTTAGAGTTAGAAACATACTTCTGTCTTCATTCATGTGTTTGGAGAATCCATTGTCAATATACCAGGGATTCTTTTTCTTTTGGGTTGATAGCACTAGTCCACACTTGTCATCTACTTTCTTCTTCCAAACTTTGACATTTTCAGTAGTGGGGATCAAATATGCATTGTATTTCCTTAAGTGACAGTCTGCATCTTTATGACCATAATTATGACAGTTGTAACATTCTGGTTCACTGAATAATAGATCATAACGATTGTTATGTACATATCTATTGTTGTGTTTCACCTGTGTCCTTCTCCCAGTCATCACATGATTTATAATCTGTGATTGTTTGTTGCTTGGCTGTCTCAATCTTTGTTGTGGAAGATAGTTATTCATTGAATATCTTGATTGTTCATATCTAAATCTTAAAGAACAGTTTATAGCTTTGTGACCAAAATTAGAGCAGAGAAAATAATAACCATAGAAAAAATCTTTGTACCTTGAAAATATATGTCTTCTTTGAGGAGGTCGACTTCTGTCATGCCAATTATCTCTCTGGTCTACAAATTCAGTTCTAGGGCTTTTCTTTTCATTTCTTCTTGGTGGTTGATTTTCCTTCTTTGTTTCTGCAGAGTGTCTGTTGTCAATGTTTGAGGATTTGACAAACTTGATAGATTATGTATTACTTGTATGATCACTACTCAATCCTTCTTCATATCCCAATCCAGCTTTCAACTTTGAATTTCTTTGCTGATTTAGAATGGAGGTTAATTCTTCTGAGGCTTTAATACTTGGCAGATTTTGATGATACAATCCTTTAAATTTCTCCATTTCTTTTCTAGTTTTCACTATCTCTTCTTCTAAGGATTCAACCCCGACTTTCTTCTCTGACAATTGTTGTTTCAGTATGTCTTCTATTTTCTTTGCCTCTTCTAATTCCACCTTCAGTAGAGCAAATTTTTCATCAGGTTTTATACTGTCTTTCTCGAACTGTGTCAACAATTGTTTTTGCTTTCTGTTCTTAGTTCTGAGTCTGTCAATTTCTTCGAGTGCACTGATCAGTTCTCCTTCCAAATCAACCACAACTTCTTCATCATTCTCATCACTTCTTGTGCTTTTATTATCATAATCCTCCTTGGCCATAAGCATGGAATCATTTTCCTTATCTTCACAGGATGAGTCACTATCGGTGTCTTCTGAGGAATTGTCATTATTTGCAACCAAACTTTTCTTCTTATTATATTTCTTATATTTGTACTTCTTTTCATCATCAGAGTTCTGGTCCTTTTTCTGATGGGGACACTTAGATGCAAAATGACCTATCTTACCACAGTTAAATCATTTAAAGGGCAATTTTCCTTGATATTTTCCTGACCCTTTCTTTAACCTTCTCACAAATTTTGCCTCAATATCATCTAATTTTGAATCAATATTCTTGTCTGCTTTAAAAGATGCTTCTCTAGTACTGGATTTATCTTTGTTAATTCTCATTTCATATGCAGTTAAAGTTCCTAGAAGTTGATCAATGGACAGAGTTTTAAGATCATTTAATTCTTCTATTGCAGAGACTTTTGGATTAAATTTATCAGGCAGAGATCTTAAAATCTTCTGAACTAAGAGTGAGTCATCAAACTTATCACCAAGACCCTTCATGGCATTTACAATTTCTTCAACTCTTAAAAAATACTTGCTAATTGTTTCTTCTTCATTCATCTTTAGTTGTTCAAATTTCAATCTATATGTTTGAAGTTTGGCATCTTTTACTTTCTCATTTCCTTCATAATTGTTAATAAGTTTATCCCACATTGCTTTGGAAGTATCAAGATGCATAACCTTTACAAACTCATCTTTATAAAGTCCATTCAAGATAGCATTCATCCCCTTAGCATTAAAACTAAACTCTAACTTATCATCCTTGGAGGATAGCACAACAGGCTTTGTATAACCAGTCTCTACTACATCCGAAACATCAACACCCAAGGCCATTAAGTATGTTCTCATTCTAATCTTCCAGAAGGAAAAATTTGTTCCATAAAACAGAGGGGGCTTAGAGGCTGAAGTCCCTTCATGACTTGTCATGTTCAAGCTTACAGATCTACCTTTGAATAAAAGGAACCTGCTCTGATACAAATTGTTGAAATTACTAAGACAACTGAGAGGAGGGGGGGTGAATCAGTTGTAGTTAAGCTTAAACAATATTAAATCTATTAAGAAATCATTAATCTTTCTTCAAGTGATACTCAAAAATATACAACATATGGACAATAAAAGTAAAGAGCATCAGTCACACATAAGATATACACAGAGACAGATTTTTCACGAGGAAACCCATAAAGGGAGAAAACCTCTTCTTCTTCGGAATGATAGGCAGTCTTTTAGGTTCTGTACATCATCTCTAATTGAGCACCAACTCAATGTGAGGTTGTTACCTCTATTTTACAAGATGCAACTTGTTTGAGAGAACAAACTCTCTGGTTTCTCTAGCACCCACTAGAAGGAAGCACCAACTCCCTGGTTTCTCTAGCACCTACTAGAAGGAAGCACCAACTCCCTATATGTTCCAGCACCAACTGGATGGAAGCACCAACTTCCAATTACACAGGCTCCAACCTGTATAATAGAGAACACTTATTCTCCCTTGCACCACCCTGCCACCCTGGTTTCTCTGGCTGCAACCAGATGGAAGCTACAACTTCCTGTGTTCAAGTTCTCACTTGAACCTATGAGGACAACAGCCCTCCCAAGCACCTCCCAATCTCCCTAGAATATGTGTGAATAAATAAACAGTCAACTATGCAGATAAATCAATTCTTACCAATCTTCCTTTGTTCTGTAAATCTGGTCTTCTACTAACTGTTCTGTTATTCTTCTCTTCCTTTGTCTGTTCAACAGGTCGGCTCTGCATCAACTTGTTCTGTCATTCTGCTCTGCTTCTACTTCTCTGCATCATCTGTTACTCTTCTCTGAGTTTCATCTCACACTGTGCATATTTTCAATCTCACACCACATTCTATGATTTTTCCTTTCTTGCAGTTTCTTTCATTTTTCATACAGAACAACCAACCTCACGCTGTCTGTCTCATTTTCTTTTATGCGCACATCCACGACGGTTGCACTTCGCATTTCCTTCGGCAATGGAAAGACAATTGTCCAAGCAACTGAAACGCCAACTGATTGGCAATTATGAGTCTGTTTCGCTAACAGATTCGTAACTGAGGAATTAACTGTGAGAGAGGACATTAACCCTCCGATCTTTGCTCAAATTCACTTGCACCATTTGATTGGCTTCATGAGATCTTGCATTCATTTCCTTTAAATCAGGTTTTGACATTTCGACTATCCTGTGCTGAGTGTCTTGACACTTCATTTCGTGATCTCTGAAGTTCCGATACAGAACGTTTTTGCACTAGCTCCTTTCCGAATATGACTATGGTCATAACCAAGCGCCTATCCAAAAAGCACTTTCGTGATTTCTCATTTCGTGATTTTCGACACTATGCTTCGTTGACCCCAAGTCAGCGAAATTTTGATCACTTGCCACATGTCCTGTGATTCGATGGTCCAGATGTGATATTGATTCAATGGCCACGATTGAATCGTGATTTCGCGATTTCGGCATTCTTGTTGCATTGGGTTCTTTGCCTCTCCATGTCGCGATTCACGAAACTCCGAAATGGAGTTAGATCAACGATTCAGATCTGATCTTGATTCAATGGCTACGATTGAATCGCGATTTCGCATATCGCAATTTCATCATTCTTGTTGAATTGGGTTCTTTCCCTCTTGATGTCGTGATTCATGAAACTCCGATATGGAGTTAGATCAACGGTTCATATCTGATCTTGACTTAACGGCTGCGATTAAATCGCGATTTCGCATATCGCGATTTCGACATCCTTGATGTCCATTGTTTTTGTCACTTCAATGTCCCGATTCAAGAAACTCCGACATGGGTTCAGATCAACGGTCCAGATCAAACCTTGATCTGACGGCTCAGATTAAGTCGTGATTTTGCATATCGCGATTACACCCGCTTCTCCTTGTACCTTAAAGGATGTGTGGGTTCTTCTTGATCCAACGATGGTCAGATCCTACGCTTGGATCTAATGGCTGAGATCTTTCCTCCTCTTCAACGATATCTTATTTTCTACATTCAGATCTGACGACCCTCATTCTTTCAAGAATTTTGAATGGATCCAACGATCAGAAATGCTTCTCAAGCTTTACGGGCCTTCGATCATTCGATCAACCTGAACTTATCTTCTGTTTTCCTGTTGATTACAAACTTCCTGTGTTCATGCCAACTTCACTATTGTACTTGCCATCAATGACAAGAATTCGCTGTCTGTTAAATATTTGCCAACAAGTGAGACCATATTTTTATCATGTGATGTGAAATGTAGTTTAATTATCTACCTTTTAGAAATCCCACAAACTCTTGTTCGCACACTCACTGACAAGATCGTCTTCATTAAACATCGTTCACATAAGATATAATTTATCTATTAAACAAATTTACTGGAATGATTGAAACCTCCAGACACGTCACCCTATGCTTGCAATTTTTTAGACAAAGAAGATAGATTTTTTTATGATTTATTAGAGTGATTTTCGATTCAATTTCTGTAGTGATAATGTTGATGATTGCATTTGTTGGGTTTAAATGTGTACGACTAGAAATCGATTGAGATGTTGTTCCTTAGATTTATCCTAACCCAATTGTTAACAATACATGTAATTTTTTTTTAAAAGAACAAGAACCAGAGAGGAGTTTACCACGCTTCTTGTGGGCCTTCTCTTGGCACCTTGTTTATAGTTCTCTTCGTTGAGGTTTGCGCTAAACTATTTTTACATCGTGTTGGTTCTTAATGTAGAATTCAACAATAATTAAACTTTCTCCTCTTCCTTATTAGTCATGATGAAAAATCCTTGCATAATAGAGTTTTGATATATATATATATATATATATATATACACTAAATCTTAACACAACGAATAGAGTATCATCGGTCCAAAATCTGTGGATGCCCTCATGATATGCCTGAAAAGTTTGATAAATGGCTACCTATATTTCCTAGTAACAATGTCATGATCGCTAAAGGTAATTTGGATGTTTTCTATTCAATTAAACTCATCCATTTAATCATGATCATGAGGATGTAGCCACAAATATTTTGTTTTCCTCTCTAGTGAAAAATGGAAGAAATGGTACAATATTATTTCTAATAAGAGTATTAAGTCCCAACAATATTTTCATGATACCTTTTTTAGTGGGTGGAGAACCAAAAGATATGGTAGGTTGTAGATGGCACAATCTAATGAATGAAAAGGAAGGAAAATGAGTCAATAAATAAGTTTGATGCAAGATTCGACAATTTACTAAAGAAAATCCCCAATGACATTAGTCCAAAAGAGGGTGTTATTATTCTACAATATACAAATGCCTTTAAGGGGGAATTTGGATTCATGCTTAGGGAGAAGTTCCTAAAAAATCTTGTATAAGCACAAGAATGGGATAATAATATTGAGGAAAACCTTTTGGCTTCAAAGGTATAACCTTTTCATGCTCCTAATGTAAAAATATAAACCAAAGCCTAGAACTATGAAAAATATTGAGCCTACCCAAGACCATGTGATGCTCTTAGCCCAAAATTTTGACCAAGTTAGAGATGATATTTTTCAAACTCAAATACTCTGAATAAAGTGAATAATTTAGAAAGGGAGCGCATTCAACAAAAATGTTTTCCTTGTAGACCTCAATATGCCAATAATCGAAAACAAAGAAGAAACCAGGGATAGAAGCCTAGGATCCATATTCATCAAAAGGTTCCTAATACCCTTTTTCGTACTCATATTATTAATCAAGAATCTATCCCTTGATGCTTATCTTGTAGTTATTCACATTGGGAATATGAATGTCATAGACTTCATGATATTGATATTGATATTGATAATAATGAGGACCCTAATAATCTTGAATGTGTGAAATTTATTGAAGAGTTGGATCTCATAAAACAAGAGGATTCTAGGATAGGTATATTAGAAATTTTGAATCAAATGAATGAGGAATATAAGGAAAATCTAAGGAAGGAGTATTTGAAATATACTAAAAGAAACAAAGTAGTTGAGGAATATCAACCTAATCACCCCCACCCTCCTTAGAAATGCACAATATACCCTTTTCCATTGGATACTAATGTTGATTCTCCACTAACTTTGCAAAACAATGATAATCTATATTTAATGTTGATTCTTCACTAACTTTGCAAAACAATAATAACATATATTTAAATATTGATATGACTAGTGTCTTGGAAAAGATTAACATAGATGTACCTCTTATTGAAATAATGAAGATGCATTACCTAAGGGATAAGGTCAATAAATTTCTAAGTATACAATTTGAATATGCAGATCCTCCTTTAGTATTACAAGCTATGCATTATGATCATTTAAATGGAGGACATGCACATTTTTGGATCTCTTTGGTAATAAACAACCTCTTTCTTCATAATTCTATGCTTAATTATGGGGCATCTTCCTATGTAATGTTTTTAAAGGTCATGGATATATTGGGTTTGAAAATCACAATACCTTGTATAAATGTTCGTGGAATTGATTTAAAATCCATCAAACTTTGTGGACTTATTAAGGATTTGAAGGTTAGACTTGCTTCTTGTTCAGACATATCTCTCTTGATGGATGTTGTAGTTATAAACATACCTAATACCGGGGAATGTTATTATCTAGAAATTGGGCCACAACTTTAGGAGGAAGCCATCAGATGGATTTATCCTATGCTATATTCCAAACTCCTGATGGAACCTTATTTACCCTCTATAGGAAATATTCTATGAAATATCAAGTCAAATATCCCCAAGATCCCATGAATGGATTAATGAATATTGGTGAGGAAGATGATAAAGTTTGTGTTTATACAAACATAAGAGTGCCAATTTAAGAATATTTTGAAGAAGTTATTGTTACCTCATCAACCTTAGTAAACCATAACTATTTACAAGACCTTCTCATTTTTCTTGTTGTATTTGATGATATTTATGATACAATTTTTTCAAAAGGAAGGAATTATGGAAAATAACTTATGAAGTATGATCATAAGAATTCAAGGTCGTTTATGGTTTTGAATCAAGCTAATGAAGAAAACTTACATTTTTGTAAATATGATCGAAACATTTTTTCCTTTTTAAAGTCTACTCACCCCATGTTAGATCAAGAAATGAAAAGTCAATATGATACTAGAATCTTTGATCTTAAAGAAAGGACATGAGACTTTGAAGAGGGAAGTTTAGTATCTATGTGGAGTAGAAATGGAGAAGGAAATTCACTATGAAAGGAGTTTGATGGTGATTTAGAATTCCCTTATAAGATCCTTGAAAAATCCAAAAATGATTCCTTCTATTTAGTCTTCCTTTTCTTCTTTCATCAGATTTGTCTTATTAGCAACAACAGCATCCATCACCTTTGGCTTGGTCTTGTATCGGAGGAGGTTCTTGCTCCATGAAGTAATGTGTCCAGGTATCATGGTATGCGTCACTTTTGATCATTAAAACCTTTAAACATATGCATTTGATTCCTTTTATCTTTGACAACTACTTGGATCTTACATTAACCCACTTGACCATGCTTGGGGAGATTGACAGGGTGCCCTAGCAAGCCTGTAACTGTAGCTTTTAGTTTTCCACTGGGGTGATTTATGAAGAGCCATCATCCGCTCCCATCATACCACCACTTTTTCATCTTATCTCCCACTCATTTATCCCATTCCCCTTGTCCGAGCATTGGATTGACCTATTTGTAGGATTGCATCTTATCTCGTGGGAAGAAGGGGCTAAAGGCCTAGAAGGTAAAAGCAGCTTGTAAAAGATAAAATCCTATAAATAAGGCCTCGAGATGCTTCTCCCAGGGATCCCCGAGAAGGCGATAAAAAGCCTCTCAACAAGAAACAGGAGGGACCTGAAAAATAACAAACAAGACGTAGTCAAGAGGATAGGGGGTCTCATCACGAGCTAGCCTATTAGGTTCATGGGTACCTAACAGTATGACATTGCCACCATCTGGTTACCACACCAGGGCAGCGACCTTTGGTTGCATGGCCAAGGGAAAGAGGGTCTCATCACGAGCCAACCTTCTCATCTCTGTGAAAGTACTTGTGGGTAACACTGTTAGCTCTAGTCACCATACCAAGGTAGTGTCCTCTGGTTAGCCCTTGAATAAAACATAAACAAGAAGAAAAAAAAAAATAAAGCAAAAGAATAAAGGCAAGAATGGGCTTGGAAAAAATTGCATCCATGACAGGTACAACTCGCCTTCTACAAAGGCACCCACAGATAAAATTATGCATCCCTATCTCTCTCTCTCTACCCAAATGTCTAGACATCCCCTAAGTGACATCACCTCACTTACATGGCTTGGATGAAAGATTCCTAGAGACTTCCCTTTTCTTGTGGATACTAGACCAATATGACGTCTTGCCCTTTTCTTCAATCTTGTATTGTAGGTTTTTTGTAATGTCTTTGAGATATTGATCGATGTATCACGGTTTTTATGTATATGTTTGATAATATTAATGATGCGATGTGATTGACATTTCTATGATCCCTATGACTAATGAGCCCATGGAGGGCGTAGATTTTGATGTGCAGGACCATGCCCGATGGACATGTACCATTTGGACTGGTACACATGGGGATATGATCAGTTCGGACTTCCATGGGGCTCAAGAGCCCATAAAATGGTTGTTGAGACCCCATCAGGGGGGCAAAGACAAGACAGTGTTTGACTAGGGTCTTGCACCAGAGGAGAAGAGGATGTTCAATCAGGGGCACTTTGGTTGAGCTGGACCCAAGGGGATTGACCCACCTGCAGTGGAACAGTAGCTCCAGATGACCCAGGACGTCACCAGAAGGCTTGTGACATCATCATGATCATATGGCAAATGGACAGGATTGTTGGCATGTGTGGCAGTTTGGAAGAGCCCAAGGAGGGCTAACGTTTGGCTTCTAGATGCTGCACTGGCCCTAAAAAGGAATAACGTCCCCCTCATGAGGGCTTGACGTCTCATTTTTTCTCATTTAGGGTTTTAAAAAGAACATTTAATGTAAAAATGTATTACTTTTGATATTCTGGCCTTATCAACCATTTTATGACCTAGAAATTAATTAAGGTCATTGCTACAATATATATTAAGGAGTTTTAGCCTCATTTCATCATAACACATCACTCACTCATTAGGAGGTCTGATTTTAGCGCCCTACTTGGGTATTTTTGTTGGTTTAGTAAGGCGCACTTGTTGAAGGAAGGCATTTCTTGGCATTTTATGGTTTTCTCTTGAAGGAACGTGTTACAACTAGGGTTTGCATGGCTATTTCTTAATGAATTGTAAGTATTTTTATGCAAAACTTCTTGATTGAATGGTTGTAGTCTTATTTTCTTACATGTATTTATAATTTGCTGAATCAAAACCCTAGGTGACAAGCACACAAGTAGGTCCTTGTCTCATGTCCCCTAATAGAGAAATTTTCAGCCATTGAAGAAGGAAGAAAGAGCCAGCCATAGCTACACTCTCATTTCTTCTTCTCCCTGAGATAGTCATACTTTCCAGAAGTCAAGAAGGAGGAGATGTCCCAGGCCTAGGTTATCTACAGTTAGGGTCATTTTTCTTCTAGGGTTTAGTGATAGAGCCTTGTTGTAGCAACAATCTCCCTCACTACACTCTCTTGTCTTGATTTATCTTTCATGCTAGCCATTTTTTTCAAGTTAACTTAAGGAAGGAGGAGAGAGAACGAGGCCTTGATTTAGCAACATTGGAGTGAGCCTCTCTCCCCTAGGGATTTGATTCTAGGGCCCTACCATAGCATTACTTCAGAACTTTTCCTTCTAGTCCTTAGCTGTACTCCTCCAACCCTTACGTCCTCTATTAAATTGAATCCATTAGCCCAAAGGCAATGATCTTAGACCTCCAGCATTGAAGTGAAAGTGATCAAACAAAATCTCAAAACTCTTTTCTAGATTGAAACCCTAATTAACTGCTAACCCTAAGAATGTTGACGTCACCCTTGGTTATTTCATATTGATGTAACAATGTTTCATTTTATAAGAAGTTGAATGGTGTTTAAAGCATTTATTGAATGAGGTATTGATTGGATATATTGATTGCTACATCATTTTGGTATTTATTGGTGGAGTAATATTATTTCATTGTTGTATTGACAAACATTGACTCTGTCAATATTTATTGTTATAATTTCTTATATGTTGAATTTAGCAGATGATCTTTGATATATGAAGTACTAACCAAGATTTGCATGTATAAGTTTCTTTTTTCTTTGTCCCGAACAGGTGCTTTTCTTCTTCTTTGGTTACTTCTTATTATTGGTTGCTTAGTCGGATCTTCTACTTGGTGGTGACTTGTGAGGGGGAATTTACACTTTTTCCTTATCATCCTTCACCTTCTCAAAGCTCCAGGTCACCAGGGATGTCTCCCTTATGCCTTACCACCCAGAATAGAAAGAACCATCCCATTGAGGTGACATTGGGTGGGATTGGTTCCTGTTACGCCAGTTCATTCCTTTATCTTCTGACCTATTATCATAAATACAAACTGTGCGATAACATTTTGGCTTCACTGTCGGGGAAAACTGAGTCAATTATCCTCAAATGACAAACCTTTTCGGTAATCCTTGCCTCAGAGCCTTATCTTACAAGCTTACTTGGTGACTCCACTAGGGTGTTTTCCCTTTTCTTTTGATAGTTTCAAGAAAACTATCTGGCGATTCCACTAATGACGAAGCCAACGATGACTTCACAATGGGATCCTGGGAACTACAAGCCTTTAGACATGAGTGACATCCCTGGGTACCCTCAATAAATGCCCTTTGAATACATGAATTTGCTTCCTGGATTCTGTGGTGGTGATAGAGAAAGAGTTGACTATCACATGAGAAGTTTCTGGAATATTTTCCTATCCTACCCGGTCGATGATTATGCTGAAGATGTGGTCATGAAACTTTTTTCTACAACATTTTCTTACAATGCCAAAGAATGGTATGATAACCTCCCCACGGCCAACATCAAGACTATGGAGAAATTTGAGAAAACATTTCTCGAGAGATGGGTTATCCAGCAGCAAGACATCCCATTACTATTACAAGAACTCAAGCATATAAATCAAGCTGAGGACGAAACTGTCAGATAATTCCAGATTAAATTTAAGAACATGCTATATCAGATTCTTGAAAGTCATCGTCCTGAGGAGAGATACTTGGTCCATCTCTTTACTAATGCACTTTTGGGGTATCTAAGTTTTCCTCTTAATGAGAGAACCCCAAGGACGCTCGACGAAGCTTACTACATAGTTGTAGTGATTGAAGAGAAGGTCTCCTCGCTTGATATATGATGCCTCTTTACCTCAAGTACTATCAATGGAGAGAATTTGTTTACCCTTGAGATATTCATCATTGATGTCCAAGAAGAAGGGGAGCAAACCACAAATCGATGAGGGATTGCTAAAGAAATAGTTGAAGAGTTGGAGCCCAATAACGAAGTATCAACATGCCCTCCTCCTCTTGATGAAGCGATCCATAAGCCTTCTCCACCTGCACAACAACAAGATGATGAGGTTAGTTTCTTTCCTTTTCAGGATTTTGATGATACCTTATTTCATGATTTAGAGAGTGATGGAGAAATGGAATCCTCGAATGAAGAGCATTTTCCTTTTTGCACAACCAAAGAAGAAAGGGCTACTCATGAGGGTAAGACAATAGTGCATGTTAAAAATACTCAAGACCTAGAAGCTCCTGCACAAGAAGAAACAATAAGTTTCCCTCCTCCCCTAGTTTTTGATGATGTTTTACCTTATGATGAAGGAAATGAGGAGGAGGCGAAGGATTTTTCAAGACCTGCATGTTATGATACAAATAATGACATAGTTGACAACATTGATGAATTCATACATGTTGGGAGACGTAGGTGGGATATAGTTGGTTATGATATGGGTCCCATCTACAACATTGAAAGTCATTTCCAAGTGTTGCCTTTGCAATTATCACAACAGATTATTCTTCACCAGTGGAAACAAGGAGATGAGATTTTTACCCATACTCTCCAAAAACCCAAGGATGACCTAGTACCTTGTTTTCCTGATGATTTTTAGTCTTACCTTGATATTTTTGATGAGTACCCTTCTGAGCACCTGGATTCTCTCCATGAAGATGATTTCCAACCACCACTGTGCTCAGATTTTGATGCAAGTAAGAACATTGTTTTCCTAAAGAAGGATCCTCATGAGTTCTCACTCTAGCCACCTGTTATTACTTTACCTTACTTTTCCATTAAAGGTGTAGTTGGGAAGTATATATTTTATATAGAGTTTCCTCTTAGACAAACCCTAGATTCCAAGGGTCGGTTGAACACTACAAGCTTAAGTTTATCATCTCAGTCTTTCAAATTTCCCTTGAGAATTTGTTAGTCGTCTGATATATCCTTGTCAATCCCTTCCCAAACTTCAGAGTATGAGAGCGTCTTAGGTAGCCAGTGTCCTGACCTTTTGAGTCAGTGTTCTGAACCTTGGAATTTTCTTAACCCTTTCCTGAAGTGGATTGAGTACTTTCCTCAGAGATGGACTTGGTAGGATTTTATCCCTCCCACCCGCCTCCATGAGTTAAACTTTGAAATTTCTGATGATATGATATATATTCTAACTCATGACATTTTTGTGCTTAATTTATCACTATTTTGGTTTATGATGAAGCACAAGGGTAGGTATCATGGGACATTGTTGGATTGGCTACACTGGTCATTTGAATACATCGAAAATCTAGCCAATAGGTAGGTAAAGGTAGGTACTTTGCTTTACAGTTGCATATTGATTGTTTTACTTTAGTATATATACACTTATATGCATGTTGGGGTGGCATTACCACCCCATTTCTATTACTGATTCCCCTATCACATTTGAGAAGGTCTGTAGGTTATGCCAGAGATGTTGAGGTTCTCATGCACTCTACGGTGAGCACATGTCCCCGAGTTGGAGCTAGATGTTATCCCCAATTTTTAGGGATAACTAGGAGATCATGTCTCGAGGCCCACAGGTCCTAGACATGGAGTACAGAGAGCAGGATTGACCTAATCATGGCCTTGGAGGGCCCATCCTTTTCTTCTTTCATCAGATTCATTTTTTCAGCAGCAACAACATCCATCACCTTCGGTTTGGTCTTGTATCGGAGGAGGTTCTTTCTCCATGAGGTAATTTGTCCAGGTATCATGGTATCTGTCACTTTTGATCATTAAAACCTTTAAACATATGCATATGATTCCTTTTATCTCTGACAACTTATTGGATATTACATTAGCCCACTTAACCATGCTTGGGGAGACTGACAAGGTGCCCTAGAAATCCTATACCCATAGGTTTTGGTTTTCCACCTGGGGGATTTCTGAAGAGCCATCGTCCGCTCCCATCATACCACCACCTTTTCATATTATCTCCCACTCATTTATCCCATTCCCCTTGTCCAGGCATTGGATTGACTTGTTTGTAGGATTTCACCTTATCTCGTGGGAAGAAGGGGATAAAGGCCCAGAAGGTAAAATAAACTAGTAAAAGACAAAACCCTAGAAATAAGACCTCGAGATGCTTCACCCAGGGATCCCCAAGAAGGTAATAAAAATCCTCTCAGCAAGAAACAGGAGGGACCCAGAAAATAACAAACAACACATATTCAATAGGATAGGGGGTCTCATCACGAGCCAACCTATTAGGTTCATGGGTACCTAACAGTATGACATTGCCACCATATGGTTACCACACCAGGGAAGTGACCTTTGGTTGCATGGCCAAGGGAAAGGGGGTCTCATCACGAGCCAACCTTCTCATCTCTGTGAATGTACTTGTGGGTAACACTATTAGCTCTGGTCACCATACCAAGGAAGTGTCCTCTGGTTAGCCCTTGAATAAAAATAAAAAGAAGAAGAAAAAGAAAATAAAGGAAAAGAATAAAGGCAAGAACGGGCTTGGAAAAAATTGCATCCATGACAAGTACAAACCTGCCTTCTACAAAGGCACCCATAGATAACATTATGCAACCCTAGCTCTGACTCTACCCACATGTCTAGACATCTTGTAAGCCACATCACCTCACTTACATGGCTTGGATGAAACCTTCCTTGAGACTTCCCTTTTCTTGTGGACACTAGCCCAATAGGACGTCTTGCCCTTTTCTTCAATCTTGTATTGTAGGTTTTTTGTAATGTATTTGAGCTATTGATCAATGTATCATGGTTTCTATGCATATGTTTGATAATATTAATGATGAAATGTGATTGACATTGCTATGATCCCTGTGACTAATGACCCCATGGAGGGAGTAGCTTTTGATGTGCAGGACCATGCCTGGCGAATAGGTATTATTTAGACCAGTACACATGGGGAGATGATCAGTTCAGACCTCCATGGGGCTGAAGTGGCCATCAGATGGTTGATAAGACCCCATCAGAGGCCCAGAGACAGGTCAATGTCTGACTAGGGTCTTGCACCAAAGGAGAAGAGGATGTTCCATCAGGGGCAATTTGGTTGAGTCGGGCCTAAGGGGATTGACCCACCTATAGTGGAACATTATCTCCAGATGACCCAGGATGTCACCAGGAGGCTTGTGATGTCATCATGAGCATATGGTATATGGATAGGGTTGTTGTCACGTGTGGAAGTTTGGAAGAGCCCAAGGAGGGCTAACGTTTGTCTTCTGGATGTTGCACTGGCCTTAAAAAGGCCTAACATCTCCCTCAGGAGGGCTTGACATCTCACTTTTGCTCATTTAGGGTTTTAAAAAGAACATTTAATGTAAAACAATATTACTTTTGATATCCTGGCCTTGTCGGCCATTTTTATGACCTAAAAAATAATTAAGGTCATTGATACACAATATATTCAGTAGTTTTAGCCTCATTTTATCATAACACATCACTCACTCATTAGTGAGGTCTGATTTTAGTGCCCTACTTGGGTATTTTTGTTGGTTTAGTGAGACACACTTGTTGAAGGAAGGAATTTCTTGGCATTTTATGGTTTTTCTCTTGAAGGAAGGTGTTACAACTAGGGTTTGCATGGTTATTTCTTAATGAATTGTAAGTATTTTTCTACAAAAATTATTGATTGAATGGTTGTACTATTATTTTCTTACATGTATTTATAATTTGTTGAATCAAAACCCTAGGTGACAAGCACACAAGTAGGTCCTTGTCTCATGTCCCCTAATAGAGAAATTTTCAGCCATTGAAGAAGGAAGAAAGAGCCTAGCCATATCTACACTCTCATTTCTTCTTCTCCCTGAGCTAGCCGTACTTTCCAGAAGTCAAGAAGGAGGAGAGAGCATGAGGCCTTGCTTTAGCAACACCGGAGTGAGCCTCTCTCCCCTAGGGATTTTATTCTGGGGCCCTGCCATAACAACGCTTCATAAATTTTCCTTCTAGTCCTTAGTTGTCCTCCTTCAACCCTTGCGTCCTCTATTAAATTGACTCCAATAGCCCAAAGGCATTGATCTTAGACCTCCAGCGTTGAAGTGAAAGTGATCAAACAAACCCTCAAAACTCTTTTCTAGATTTAAACCCTAACTAACTGCTAACCCTAAGAATGTTGACGTCACCCTTGGTTATTTCATCTTGATGCATCAATGTTTCATTTTATAAGCAGTTGAATGGTATTTAAAGCATTTATTGAATGAGGGATTGATTGGATATATTGATTTCTACATCATTTTGGTATTTATTGGTGGAGTGATATTATTTCATTGTTGTATTGACAAACATTGACTCCGTTAATATTTATTGTTATAATTGCTTATATGTTGAATTTAGCAGATGATATTTGATATATGAAGTACTAACCAAGATTTTCACATATAAGTTTCTTTTTGTTTTGTCCCGAACATGTGTTGTTCTTCTTCTTTGGTTACTTCTTATTATTGGCTATTTAGCTAGATCTTCTACTCGGTGGTGACTTGTGAGGGGGAATTTACACTTTTTCCTTATCATCCTTCACCTTCTCAAAGCTCCAGGTCACCAGGGATGTCTCCCTTGGGCCTTACCACCCAGAATAGAAAGAACCATCCCATTAAGGTGACATTGGGTGGGATTGGTTCCTGTTACTCTTGTTCATTCCTTTATCTTCTGACCTATTATCATAAATACAAGTTGTGCGATAACAATCCATATTGTATACAATGGTCCTAGATATGTTGAAAAACATTCTCCATAGATAACAAACCCGCAAATGCCTATTATTCATGATTTTCTCAACTCATTCACTTGATCAACATAATCATCCAGGGATGGTGTTTTAAAAAACATGAAGTTCATTATCCATTGTTTCACACAAAGTCTTTACATTTAGTTTAATATAAATTTAAGTAAGGATCATTGGTTAGAGTCGGTTATGGAATCACTATTCTTGGAAGTTATTCTATTATTCTTGGAAGTTATTATATTATCCTTGTTCAAGGGGAATCTTCAAATCAAGACAAAAGTGAAGAAGGGGAGGACCCTCCAAAACCCCCTCCTTCACCTCCTTCATCTCCACATTCTTCTTCTTCTTCAAGTTCAAGTTCTACTTCTAACAATACTTCTACAAGAAAACATTCTCATTTTCATAAACATAAGCCTAATATGCCATTTACTTAAAATTGATGTAAAATTTATTTTTCCTATATATGATGGTGAAGTTAATGCTGAGAAAAATTGATAACTGGGTTAGACAAATGGAGGTACATTACAATGTGTATAAAATCAAATATGAGGCAACCAAAATCATATTGGCATCGCTTCATCTTGAAGAAACAATTCTCATCTAGTGGAAAAGTAATATGCAACATGGAACTCAACAAGTTGGTAAGATTTTTCCTTCAAGGAATGATTTTATTTCTGCACTTAGAAAATAGTTATATCCATTGGGATATAAGGAAAATTATTTAATTGAATGGAAAAGTCTTAAGTTAAGAAAAGGACAATCGGTGCAGGAATATACAGATGAATTTCATAATATGGATTTGATGTGAGATGTTCTATTCACTACGCAAGAAACTCTTATGAAGTATATAGGACGTTTTCCTTCTTATATTCGTAGTACTATATTTATGTTTGGACCTAATAATATTGATGAGGTTTATGTTCAAGCAACATATATTGAAACAGGAAAACTAGAGTTAGTGTATCATAGGAATCATCTTCAAAGAAAGAAGGAAAAGTAAAAAGGAATGGGAAGAAATAAAACACAACGATAGTGAAGGAAGAGAAGATCTCTTGCAAGCATTACAAGAAAGAAGGGAATGATGATGAGAATTGTTGGCAATGTCACCCAAAAAAGAAACCAAAGTGGTTCAAAGAGAGGAAAGGAAGGAAAACAGTTTCAATAACAACACAACCAATAGACTTGGGGTCAGATTTAGGTGATGAGACTAAAATCACAATAGTTGGTTTGTCAGGTAAAATTGGTGATGGTTATGATTCTAGAAGTAAATTGTTTCATATAAGGGTCATTATGAAACATACCAAGATCGAGACTTTGTTAGATAGTGGATCTCAAGCTAACTTAATTTCATAAAAAGTGGTTAAGCAATTGGGATTAAAAACTAAGATACATCACAAACCCTATTCACTAAATTGGATAAGAAAAAATCACAAATTGCCCATAACAAAGAAATGTGTCATAAAGTTTGCAATTACATCTAAATTTTTGGATGAGGTAATATGTGATGTGGTGTTTTTAGAGGCATGTGGAATGGTCTTGGGTAGCCCTTATTTATATGATTGCAAAGAAATATTCTTCAGGGAACATAATCAATATCACTTAAATAAAGAAGGGACAAGATATGTTGTGCATGCTCATCATATCATAAGGAATCAACCTCTTTTTACAATGGAGCAATTAAAGAAGGAATCTTATGAAAGAAATACACCTATGATTGTACCAAATAAAGAAGTTGATCTTAAGCAAGAAAGTAAAATGGTCATAGCATGTAGATCTAGCCATACTTTGCTTGAATATGAGTTTTTGTCATGCAAGCTTGTAAAGAAGAACATACAAGTTAGTTCATTTTCAGTCATGTTTATGATATTGTTAACATTGCTAATGTTTTCTACAATGATAGTAGTGAATTTAGAAGGATGTGAAAAAATGAAGATGCCTAACAATATATTTTCGATTATCATGGTTGTTTTGCAATTGATCATGATGTGATAGGTGCACGAGACATATTTAATAGACAAAGGACAAGTGCGGAGGCCTATCCCTCACTTCATGTATGGTTAATATCCTTTTGGAGCAGTGGGGAGGTGTGATCCAAATGGATCCAAAAAGGCCAAAAATTCAAAGTTCTTGTATTCAGAAGGAACCAACATCGTCGCATAGTGCTTGTCGTGATAATTTTGGCAGTATATTCTTTTTCAAAAATGGACTCTATATGCAAAAGATATCGCAATTGAAAGTTTTCTCCAAACAAACAAAAAGTCAAACTCAAAGGATGATGTGGAAGCTTCTTATATTGACACATGGCATTATGTGGACAACACATATGGCAGTGGCATAGTTGGACACGTGGAATGATGAGGGTTTACTGTACAAATGAGTAAACAAGTGACTAGGAAATTCAAGCCAATGATAGGGTGACATGTGGCCCAATCACATGGTGCCACATGGCACCCCGATTGGGCCAAATAGGGCCAGTTTAAAAATAGGTTCTAATTGTTCTCCATTGATCTAAAAATGAAGAAGACTTGAAAAATCTTGAAATTATTGCAATGTAAATGTTATGTGTTTAAAGAAAATGGATCAATTTTGCAACACATAAATTAAGGGATTACTCATGAAAAATACACATAGACAGTAGCATAATCAATGAACATAAGCACATAAAACACACCAATTGATAAAGGAGTTCACCCCTCTCTTGGGCTACATCTCCTGGTCCAGCTTCCAATGGATCATTATTATTAATTGCTCAAAGTGCTCAAAAACATGCCTTACAATGCTCAAACTGACCAACCGACTGCTCCAATGGCTTCAGAGCGTCCAAAAACCCCTAGCTGGGCTTTTTTGACACCTCAATTGGTCGAAAAACGAAGAAGTTAGGCCTCCTGGAAGTCCCCCCTTCAAGCTTGTTGTCTCTGCATCTACAAAATGCACCCTTGTCAAATGAACCTGGCACACACACAATAAATATCGTAAAAACCCAGCACCGGGCGCAACCGCGCCAACGGTGCAAACTGTAGGACGGTTATGGGCGTGCCAACCCCTAACCGCCTCGCACCTGGGCACATAAGGGTCATATGACCACGCGCTATGGCAAATAGGGCCAAACGGTTGAAACTGTGCCAACCGCATTAACTCCTCCGTGCTCCGGTCGTGGGCACATGGTATAATACCATAAGACCGCGACTTAACATATTACAAACATAAAACCCGCGCACCCTTTCCACATAGGGCATGGTCGTATAAATACAATCCATGCAACCAGAGTTTTGGCTTATGGTATAACATTCCCGCGCAATACATATATACACATGGTCACATAGCAAACGATATGACTATGGATCGAGGCTAAGCCCCGGCCTGACCCCCCGCCGAATGGTACAAATTGCAACTTTAAATATATACAAGCCCACATACATAACAAGGCGTAACTAGTGGTCCGTTGGTCGGAGAGACTTTGTGAAGGCACTCTGTGGTGGGGAGGTCTAGGGGTCAAACCCCACGGACTCCAATATGTTTTAACAAACAAAACAAATGCCAATACCGGGGTGCCACATGGCAGCCCATGACTGGGCCACATGGCACCCAATCATTGACCAGAAAACTGCCACGTGTTGACACAAGATTCATCCAACGTCTGCCAACTAGAATCTGCCACATCACCATATGTACGGTTGTACGGCTCTGCCATGTCAGCCTGTACGGACTGTATAGTCAGCATCATTTTTTTTGCATGTTTGACTTTATGAACAGATTGCAATATCTCTCGCTCCCGATTTCCGTTTGAGACGAAATGAGTTGCGTTGGGTTCGCAACAACGAGACCTACGCTCTCGTTCGGTTTGAAACGATTCCGAGCACTTTGAATTTTTGAGAAAAATTTGATCCCCTGATCACACCTCCCCATTGGGAAGCTTTTGGACCTCCAAAAGACTATTTCAGTCTATGTGAAGATGAGGGTATAGTTCCCTCACCCTTCCAACCTCAATCCACTTGGCTTTGCTTGGATTCGTCCCTTTAAGACCAACTCGAAGATACTCCACATTTCCTCGTTTTGAAGTTCGCATTCTCCTGTCAAGGATGGTGTCTTCATGCAGTTCTGTAAGATACTCCGGAGAAAAATCATCTATGGAAGGAATCTGAACATGCTCTCCTTGATCATCAATCAATGGAGGCTCATACAACTTCAAATTCTCAACATTAGCAACTACATACATCTACATATAAGGAGGCAAATCTAAATGAAAAGCATTGTTACCAATCTTGTCGATAATCTTGAAAGGACCATATCGAATCAGCTTCAACTTTTTACCTTCTCCTTTAAGTTTGTCCTTGTTGATGTAAAGCCAAACTTCATCTCCAACTTGGAAACTGTGATCAACACGATGCTTGTCATGTCTCGTCTTGTACTTGTCCTGACTCTTTTCCAACTACTCTTGCACCACTTGATGTATCGACTGAATTTGTTCAATGAACTTCTCTGCCCTATCAAAGTCATATTGACCATCAACAACAATATCTTTCCCAAAGATAAAATCTAAAGGAGACTTGGGTAAATAGCCAAAACATGCTTCAAATGGAAACGTTTGCGTCGAAGAGTGCTTAGCTCGATTGTACGCATGTTGAATGTAGTGTAAATGTTCATCCCAAATTTTAGGATGCTTGCTGCAATAAGCACGAAGAAGATGCACCACTGTACGATTTACCACCTCTGTCTGACAATCTGTTTGCGGATGAAAATTTGTGCTCTTTTTAAGTTCGGTGTCCATGAGTTCCCATAAACTCGACCAAAAACTTCCAACAAATCGAGAATCCCGATCAGAAATAATGGACTTAGGCAATCCAAAATGCACCCAAACATTTTGAAAG
>ML776731.1:505492-515639 GCA_009831015.1 Picea engelmannii
TATTAAATAGTGGTTCATGAGGGTTAATGATTGATTTAATTATTAATTAATTCATTAATTAATAAAGTATTAAATTAATGGTGGATAATATGATATAATATTAAATTGGGTTACGTATCCCACAAGGGATAACGTATTCAATATATTAGGATAAGTAATAAAGGAGGGATAAGGGTATTAACGGTGGGGGGATAAGGTGTAATAAAGCAGTTAGGTAGGAGTTAATGTAGGAAAGGCGGTGAAGGAGGAATAAGGGGGGGAAAGAAGTTTGGAGGGGATGCATTTTTTTCTACGGGAAGTGGAGAAGGATTTTGGGGAGATATGAGGATTTCAGGGAGAGGAGACTTTGAGAGTTTGGATTATAGCAGTGGACCGGGGTTGCTGGGGGGTTTTGGGCTCGAAGGGCTAGGATATCCGTTGATATCCTAGGGCTAGAAGCTAACTAGTCGGCAGGGAGGTCGGTTTTGGGTTGTGTTCTAAAGGAGCGGGAAGAAAGCAAGCCACAGCATCAGGTTCAGGTTAGAATTATGAATTGTTTTGAATTAAATTGTTATTAAATTTTATTACTATGAAAAATTAGATTTCGAATGTGTTAGATGAAGTAATTTTTAAATTTTACCGTTGTGTTCTAATTCAATGGTTGTTTAAATTAATTTAGAGACATTACAGGAAAAATGATAGGGATCAAATGACACATCATCCAACTCGATTTCTATCTTCAGGATAACAAGCCAAAGAGCCTTGGAAGGCTGATCTCCACATCATCAACTATTCAACACATTTTGAAGACTAGAATACAGGGATTTTCCTTATTCTAAGGACCTTTTCCTACTACCCTGTATATACAGTTTCTGTTTAATGTTTTTAGAAAGATAGATCCACAGTTTTAGGATCTGATCATTACATTGTAAGGATATAAATGCCTATCTTTTCTAAGAGACAAGGGGGCAATCTAGGAGACATTTTTTTGGCTATTGTACTAGACTCTTTATTCATAATAGAATCACAGTCCTCTTTTGTTTTCAATGACAGATTTTCTCATACTTTCAACATTCTGTACTTTATTTCAGTTTAGCTCAGCTTCTAAGAACTGTTATCTTCTTATTAAGCTCATGAAATTGAACTAAATGTTTTCTTGCTATCTTGTATGACCCTGCACATTGTGTATTTGGTTATCTAGACTAGTATTCTTCATATCCTATTCAAACTTTGTTGTCTAATCATTGAGTTCTAAAAGAATTGTCTTATTCAAATGTATGAAGTGGTCCTTTTCATTAGCTGTTGAGTTATCCTATTATTCCAGGCATACAAAATCTACCATATTCTTAAGTTACCAAGCATTCTTAGCCTACAACCCTAGGGAGTTTCTTGGAGTGATAACAAATTGGCACCATTGCCGAGGAGAGGAGATTGAAGCTCAGCTTCCTTGGGAGACGACATAGATCTATCTTTGATGATAGGCAAAGCCTGGACATTATTTCGGTTGTAATTATCTATCTGGCGACTCCATGAAGGATGAATTCAGTGGCGACTCCATTGTTAAGAAAATTGTTGGTGACTCCACTGGTATGACATGAACAAGATATTAGCAAAGAGGTATGTATTCTGTGATTTTTCAAGTATTTTTGGTTACCCTCATCCAGTACCTACTAGAGATGAATGGGAGCATAGTATTCCTAGGTTTCATGGAGAGAAGCGGGAAGTACCAGCTGAACATTTGCTAGATTTCCATGACTTTATTGACCGACTTGAAATTATACATGAGGATGTTCAAATTAAGCTGTTCAAATTTTCATTAGAAGGGATTGCTCTTGACTGGTGTCAGTCTCTTCTAAGTGCAAGTGTCTGCTCTTTGGCTGATTTTCATGCTTCCTTCCATGTGTTTTGTAAATACCATTTTTCATATGACCTTCTCTATCCTAAATGTTGTCATGATTTCAATTTGTTGAATAAGGAATCAGATAGTTATGTGAAATATGCTACAATAGAATATATATCTCACCATGATCAAGAGATGAGTGATATTCAGGATGAGAACCTTAATATAGATGCTTTTGACATTTTACCAAATGCATCTATTGTCTTAGGCTACCAGGAAAATCCGATTATCCCTTTTGAAAACTTGAAAAGTGAAGAGCAAATTGACAAGATAACAAGTGACAGTTTCAGATCTGCAGAAGATGTTGAGGGCAGCTCACAATTTCCAGATTTGTAGGGACTGTCTAATCTTTAGCTAGAACTCAAGGAAGATTTTTCTTCTCCTTATGAATATGTTATTCCAAATTATGATGAGAAACGAAGTGAGATTTTTCCAAATCTGTTTTATCATCCTATTGTTGATCCTGCCATCCAAGAAACTTCATTTTTGTTATTAGAATCTCATCTTGATGTTTCTATATTCGATAAATACAATAAGGAGGAAGGAAATTTTGAGATTTGTGAAAGCTCGTTGTCTATTTCTACTTATCAACAGAATCATGATCAAGAATGTTTTGATGCTATAATTGATACTAGTCATGATTCTCTGGATCCCAGTTACAGAGAAGACCCAAATCCCAAATTTGAATCTGCAGCATATGTTGAGGGCAGCCCACATTTTTCAGACTTGCAGATAAAGATAGATTGCAACATATATGAAGAGGAGTTGAAGGATTTAGATGAACAATCCATATTATATGTTTCTTTAACAGATCTCGAGCAGCCTGAATTCAACAGTGAGATTAGTAAAGGCAGTTTTCAACATCTTTTCAATCTACAATTGGATCAGCAGTCCAAAGAGGTATTACTTTATGAATTTGATGACCCTTTTGCTGATTATTTGGAGTCTATGAGCAGCATAGATGTCAAAAAAATTCTGTCAGAAGAAGATTGTCTTTATCATCTTCTCAAACCTCTTTTCTACATGTTATGCTTTCCATTGTTGTTCGGGTCAAGATCTAGCATGATGTCAGTAAATCAACTCCTTACATGGTTTCATTGGAAACATGAATTCACCTGATAAGAGACAGTATGGTTGGTTAGTGTAGGAGTAGGCAAGAAAATAAGCTCGCCATACGAGCAGTCAGATATTCTTGAGTTGTTGATTTCATGAATAAAAAAGACAAGCTACAGGCAGATTGTAGATAGGTTGCAGGTTTTTCATCAAAAGCTCTCGTTGATCGTTTTCTCCTTAGATTGTCTTCTAACCTGCACTTCAAAACATTATTAGTACTTCCCTAAATCACATCCTTGAGAAATTAAAACCTCAGAGTATATTGAATGGCCAGAGAGGATCTAGAGATACTGTTTGGAAGGCTCTTGAGGAAACAGACACAGTAGATAGTTTAGTAAAAGGATTACAGAAGTATGAGAGCAGTGAAACCGAATCAGCAGAATATTATGTACAGTTTGCAAGTCTTTTGAACACAATACTCTGGTGGTGGCCTAAATCGAGGTATATAGTTGGAAATAACAAAAAGTTAACATTAGGGATACTTACCCAATGTAGAAGCCACAATGTTTCAATAGCTTCTGTTACTCTTCGGGTCTCTTCTGCTTTGTCTCTATGTGGCAAGGTGGCTCTGAAACAAATTGAAGATAAATACATGCTATGGTCTTTTGATTTCTTCAATTTTTGGCAAGATCAGTGTCTGGATGCAATGCAATGGATGGGCCACACCTAAAGCCTTTTGCAGAAGGCATAGTCCTAGAATTCGATGAATGGAAGTCATTCCTTCTTGAAAAATGGCCACCTGATTTAGAGATGCTTGTTATTGAGGCTTGTCACACTGCTAATGCATTGTTTCACTGGTCTGGTGATCATCATTCTTACTTTTGCAAGATGGGCATCGAAAAAATCCTTTCTGATTTTCTTTTGTCTGATAAATCCTGGAGCAGATCTGAAGAAAAAGGAGTGAGGCCATGGAGAAGGATCATATTCTGATCCGTGGAAGATTGTGGGGCTGCCAAACAAAAAAGAGTCATCACTCATGGAAGATCCAGAGGTGGAGTGAGATCCAAACTTCCTCTAATATTTCTTGTTACACTGTTGTACCTATTCGAGATGTGTTTATTTTGAGGCGCTATCCATCCACAATAAATATTGCATCTAAGGATAATTGCTAGAGGTTTGTTTTCCACTACTGGTTTATTTGTTTTCCAATGTAGGGAAAGGTCATCGACGATCTAGAAAGACATGAGCATGGATTCAATATGAGCCAGAGGGATCCCTGAGGCAAGTTATGTCCAAGAGATGCTAAGGTAAGTTCTGTCCACTAGATCTGTGAGGTAAGTTGGCAATAAGCTTGTGTGCTAGATATGTTCTGGTGGAGGCATGAGGCTGCAAATCGTGTGAAGAGTTGCATGCTTAGAGGTATCAAGCAGAGGGACAACACATCCTTTTGAGTAGGGCATCATTGTTCTAAGTATTCCCAGGGAACAAACGCTGGACAAAAAGGTCTTTTGATTTCATTTGTGCGATAAATGTGGGGAATCTTCAAGATTCACCGATAATTATGGAGCTACAGTGTGATTGGAACTGGATTCGGGAGGGAACTTTTGAAAGATTGACAATAGATAGATAAGCAGGAGATTTAGAGAAACGTTTAGAGCTTGATCATTTTCTTTGGGGAGATTCTCATCGATTTTTCCCCCACGGTCTCGGATGTTTCGTTGGCCGATGCGCCCAGATTCCAGAAGGCGACGGGTGGTGCACCTACTAATGTAGTTGTTGGTATTTCCAGGCTTAGCGGTTGATCGGCATTTGTTGGCAAGGTTGGGGATGATGATTTTGGGTGCATGCTTGCTGACATTCTGAGGGAAAATAATGTGATGGAATGAGGAATTAGATTTTATTCCCATGCCAGAACGACGCTGACATTTGTTACTTTAAAGATGAATGGTGAGAGGGATTTTATGTTCTATCGTAATTCCATTGCTAACATGCTTCTCAAGGAATATGAGCTTGATGCAGAGCTGATCCGAGAGGCATCAGTATTTCACTATGGATCAACCAGTTTGATCGCAGAGCCAACTTGGTCAGCTCATCTTGTAGCCATGGCGATTGCGAGACAAGGAGGATACCCTGATAATTATGAAGTGGTGATGTCACTCTATCATTCCAAATTGAAATTATTACTTGTAACTGATGGACCCAAAGGTTGTTGATACTATACAAAGTCTTTTCACGGAAGGGTGGATACAATATCAGTGAAAGCAATTGATACAATAGATGCAAGAGATGCATTTGTGGGAGGGGTTCTGAATCAGATTGCAAATGACATATCTGTGCTTAGGGATGAACAGAGGTTGAAAAAATCACTTAGACTCGCAAATGCATGTGGTGCAATTACAACAACAAAGAAAGGAGCAATCCCTGCACTGCCTGATAAATCAATTGTCTTGGAGCTCCTCAACAATCTTCCCCTCTAAGCATACTCCAATTCCAAATCTATTATTGACGTGTTACAGTAGATAAGTGTTGGAGATCCTCAACAATCTTCCCCTCTAAGCATACTCCAATGCCAAATCTATTATTGATGTGTTACAGGAGATAGGGAATTTGCTGGAGAAAACAAGAATGCAACCCAAGCTCAACAGGGTGGAACAGTTCATTATGTCTATCTTCATTGGATCAAAATATTATGTCATGATATCATTGTACACATCCCACATCATCTTTCACATAAGATTCCAAGTTACATCTTGTGGCTAGCTCATGAATACTTGAGATTATACATGGCAACATAAAATGTTTATTTCTGTGCTATTTGACCAAGACAGAACTTTCACCAGTGCAGAAGGTGGAATTATAACCAATTAGCTGTTGAAAAACAGAACTTTCATCAGCTAATTAGCAAACCTTAAGGCAAAATAGCTGGTGAAATCTGAGACAGACAGCTTGGAGGAGGTTTTCAAGTTGATTTGGCACCTATTTTGGGGGCATTGAACTAGGGTTTTTTCCAAACTTGGAAAATTCGAATTCCATCTTCTTCAAGAGTCATTAAACAACCTTGGAAGGCTTATCTGCACCGCATCAAAGATTCGTGGAGATTTTGGGACTAAAGGTTAAAGATGGTCAACTAAAATTTCGGCACATAATATGGTGTTTACTGCAAATGAGCACAGAGTAGACAAGTATTGGCATCAGGCAGTATGGATTGTATTGTTCATATGCGGGATTTGGAGGGTGGAAGTGTGCTTTCATTAACAAGGTTTTGAGCCATGGGCTTATAGGAGGAAGAAGATCTCTGATATCTATATTCTTCATGGCTAGGAAGCCAATATCTAGATTTGTGGCAATATATATTGGGTTTTGGTACATTTTATTTCAGAGGACCTAGGTGGCTGACTCAGTCTTCTAATTCAATATGGATCAGTTATCTTCTGAAAATCTTCTTCCAGAGTCCTTTTAGGGAAATGACATTATTGAACAACTTGCATTGATAAGGAGATTGAAACAGAGATGGACATTGGTTCACAAGGTGTAATGATGCTCCTTGAAGAAACTGAGCAGGGTGAAGTGTTTGATTCAACACACTAGGGAATCTCAAGACAAATGCTTTGTATCTGAAGCTGCTGGAAAATGAAAAGTCAAAGACCTCAAGCTGCCTGCAATACTCTCATTCCAAGCTTGAAGTTATCCTGGAATTTTCAAAATCATGGTTACATATCTCACCATCCTGCCTATGTTCAACACTTTTCTTCTTAATGAAGATATTGCAACAACATATGCCACGTCAAGGTGCAAACAACATTTCCAGGGGAGTTTGAAGCAGATATGCTACAGATAAAGAAGATTGGGAAAGAAAACAACAAACTTTGGAAAATAGTCAGATGATAAATTGTAAAGGCCGAATGACTCCATGCCCAATACTAAAGGCATAGGGTCTTCTAGGTTCTTGGAGACCTCGCAGGGAGGTCTCCATCCCAGTTGGAGCCACATGTTAGCGATAAGAAATGCACTGGCATTTTTGAAAGAATGATGCCTAATCTTGTAGGGAATATTTGACTAGCTTCCCAAGCTCCAAATGCAGATTTGAAAGAACCATTGGAAATATTAGGATTTGTAGATTTCGATCGACTATTCAAGCATGCAAAAAAGACTCTCCATGACTAAGAAATTTGATTTTAAAAACAATATGCACTTTCACCAGCTAACCCGTCTTGAATTTTTCTAGTTAGCTGGTGAAAGCTCTGCCTTTCACCAACTAAGGAGCATATTTTTGGGTAAATTAGCTGGTGAAAGCCTGTCACAGCCAGAAAAAACGAATTCTTGCTCAGATTCGAGATTTTCGAGTTGGATTGGTATGAAATCTTCTGGTTATGAATTATCAAATCAAAATCTGAAGGCCATTCTTGGAGATGAAAGTCAAAAGGGATTTTTTTGACTAGATTTGGTCGTTTTCAAGGGCAAAATGATAGGGATCAAATGATACATCATCCAACTCGATTTCTATCTTCAGGATAACAAGCCAAATAGCCTTGGAAGGCTGATCTCCACATCATCAACTGTTCAACACATTTTGAAGACTAGAATACAGGGATTTTCCTTATTCTAAGGACCTTTTCCTACTACCCTGTATATACAGTTTCTGTTTACTTTTTTTAGAAAGATAGATCCACAGTTTTAGGATCTGGTCATTACATTGCAAGGATATAAATGCCTATCTTTTCTAAGAGACAAGGGCGCAATCTAGGAGACATTTTTTTGGCTATTGTACTAGACTCTTTATTCATAATAGAATCACAGTCCTCTTTTGTTTTCAATGACAGATTTTCTCATACTTTCAACATTCTGTACTTTATTTCAGTTTAGCTTAGCTTTTAAGAACTATTATCTTCTTATTAAGCTCATGAACTTGAACTAAATGTTTTCTTGCTATCTTGTATGACCCTGCACATTGTGTATTTGGTTATCTAGACTAGTATTCTTCATATCCTATTCAAACTTTGTTGTCTAATCATTGAGTTCTAAAAGCATTGTCTTATTCGAATGTATGAATTGGTCCTTATCATTAGCTGTTGAGTTATCATATTGTTCCAAGCATACAAAATCTACCATATTATTAAGTTACCAAGCATTCTTAGCCTACAACCCTAAGGAGTTTCTTGGAGTGATAACATAGTGCACATTAAAATTTGTAATTTCATCTATGTTTTTGGATGAGGTAACATGTAATGTTGTGCCATTAAGTGAATGTGGAATGGTCTTAATAATTCCATACTTGTATGATCGTAAAGCAATCTTCTATAGGGAAAAGAATCAATATCATTTAACCAAAGAAAGTCAAGAATATGTGGTTCGTTCTCATCATGTAAAGGAAAATAAAACTCTTCAAACTATGGAACAATTAATAAAGGCACCTCAAGCAAGCAACACACCTATAATTGTTTCAAATCAAGTAATCGATCTTAAGAAAGAACATGAGATGATTGTAGAATGGAAAATCAATCACACTTTTCTTCAAGATAAGGTAATGTCGTGCAAATATTACAAGTATATCAGCTCAATTGCAGACATATTTTTTATACTATCATTAGTAATGTTGTCTACATTGATAATAGTGGCTTCAGTAAGATGTGACAGGGTACAAATGGCTACTAATATGATGTCAGTTATCATGATTGTGATACAATTGATCTTGATGAGACAGGAGCACAAGACAAAATTCAAAGACAGGGAACAATTCAGGTGGCCTATCTCGAGCTTGGTGACTGGTCAATAACCTTTTGGGGACCAAAAGGTCTTTACTAGGGAGGTGTGATCCAGAATTGGATCCAAGAGCTCGATGGGGCTTAGAAAAGTCTACAAATAAAAGTTCTCAGAATGGATTCAAAACAAACATCTATGTAGGCCTTGTTAATACGAACCCAACACAACTTGAATGTGCTAAACCGGACGTGGTATGCTCCAGATATCACATTTTTTTTGTTTCTCCAAATAGGCAAAAAGTCAACCAAGTCAAATTCAACGCTGATGTTAGCATGTAAGATAGATGATGTCAGCATGCACTAGGATGAAGTCATCATGACATCATGCTGATGTGGCATCACCAGGAGGTGACACATGTCACTCACTTTCATCATTTTCAGGCTAAGTTGGCACTGTATGGATTGGACATGTGTCATCATACATATGACACATGAAATTTCGTACAATGACATGGCCCTATGGAAGATGGAAACATGGTGTATGGATGAAAACTGTGTAGGTGATTGGACAGACTGATGTGTGGTAGGGTGACTAGGCGTACAGACTTATACATGATTGGGTGTACGTGTAGAAATTTCGATACACTTAATGTATTTCTTGCGATTATCCTGATCTAACAATTACGCCACTGTTAAATACAGAATCGCTTCTACTATTATTCTTGTAGAAAATTAAACCATAATCACAACCACAATCACAAAGTGAAATATCAAGAACACATAACATAGAAGTTTTACCGAGAAAGTGTAAAGATAAAAACCCCACTATCATATATTATGTATATCATGAATCATGAAACAATCTCATACAAAACTCTAATCCAAGAGCTCTCAGTACAATACAATCGTCTCACACTGTCATACACAAATTAGCAAATACATGTGCCAATTCCTGTGTCCAGACAACTTGCCTCCTCTGCACAATCTTTGCAATCTGAATTGTCACAATCGAATCATTAACGAACTACCTAGTTTTCACATGCTCATAAGAATATCCACTGCATGTGTGATCAAATAAAAACTAATAGCCAAACTGTAACTTTCACCTGTTATCTCAATTGGGTCTCCACTGGATCTGACATGCATGTAGTTAACCGTGGAGAATCTTTAGTTGCAAGTGAGTTCACTGATTAACTGAACTCTCACTAGTGCATGTTTAGTTACAACTAGTACAACTGATCTTAACTCACTTAACTACACTTATGATTATGTTACAAATCCTACTCACTCAGTTATAAATGAAATAATAGATTAATATTTGTTGTCTAATTTAATTAAGGGAAAAGTAAATTAGACACGTGTTTCTTGTTGAATTTTCAACACTCCCTCTCAACAAGAAAGGGATTATCCTTCACCCCAATCCTGTCTCTATGATATTCGAATTTTCTCCTGGTGAGCGCCTTCGTCAGAATGTCTGCATCCTGATCTTCCATAGGAATGTATTGAAGCAACATGA